>CABFOW010003447.1:45667-74098 GCA_902141385.1 Timema californicum
CCCCCCCCCACCCCCACCCCATTCTTTCTTTAACCGATTACTTGTAAATTTATATAATTCCACCTTACTTATCCGATTCATGTGTTCTTAACTTAGATGGTTTGGACACACATGGGTACTCTAAGCCGTACATTGTTTAAACTATTTTATTCCTCATGTTTTATCCAGAAAAAAATGTTCACCAGTAAACTAAACTTTAAAGGTTCTCCACGACATTCTACTGTATTGTACTCACGCTGTGATAGAGCAATACTTTATTTTCAAGCCGCGATTGTTTGTGACCGGGCAGGTAGTTTAGGAAGAGGGGGAAGGAGGAGGAGGGGGTTTGTCTTCCCCTATGGAACTGTGGTTCAAGCGAGGAGTACCAGCGCCTTGATATATGTGTCCCACAGGGTGCCTGGTACACCTGTACAGTGTGCTTCAGGAAAAAAGTATCCCCCCCTTTCAAAAAAAAGTATGTATTTAGCTCTTAGTATACAATTCTTTACAATCAAGAGAGAAATTGTGACAGTTTCTACTCGATTTATTCTTTTATATATATCAACTCTTTCCCCTTTCCTTCAGATTCTCGTAGAATACGGATTGTGGACTGGTGGACTAATATGATGATCGACTTAAAAAATGATTGAGGTGGGAGTATAGGAACATGAGATAAGGGCAGTATAAATGTAGCTTTTTATATCAATTTTTTTTCGTCAAAATAAATCAAATAGTTTTCCAGTAGAAACATTAAATTTAATTTTCTTCACATGGTGATATTAACCGTTCTTGAATATCTGTCAAGGGTGTCTTATAATTTAATGACAACCCTTACTTTTTATTTAAAAAAGTATCATCTAACACCACTATGCTTATGACAGGTATTCAAGAACTGTTAACGTAAAAAACTTTGTTACTATTGGAGCCATATTTTATTTATTTGTGGCAAAACAAAAATATATTTCTATAAAAAAATTTAAAATATCCCTTTAATTGCGTTTCCTATGCAACAACCTTAACTCGAACCAGCTGTATCAATTAAATAAATGATTTCTAGGGAATATTACCTCTTTCAAATAATTGTTTAAAATTTACGTCAAAGTCGAGTTGGTATAGTCCGCTGGCTCTAGATTTTCGAGTCTGAGGCTCGGAACTTTTCTTATTTAGTATATTTTGTTTTCGAGCTGACACGTGACATATCTCAACTATATTTTGACACATGACACGGTTATATTTGCATTATTAAAAAGATTAATTTCGCCAAAAGTTGTGTTTTTAAGATAGTATCCGTATAGATATACACACATATCAAAGCGTAATTCTTCTCTTATCTGGTTTGCGACTTATATACAGGTCAGGTCTTTAAACTTGGCTGGTTGTGCTGAGGTTTTATACCAAAATTTTGTTCCCTTTCTCCATACGAGTGTAGCTTTATTTCCTCTTAATTATGATTTATTCATCTTTATAGCATTATTCTGAGAATTTAAAAATTACACCTGGATACGGGAATCGATATATCTAGCTGGAGTAAACCTCACTAAAAGCATAAATAATAGCTTTGACAATTTGATTCCATAGCATTTGCCAAAAATGGTAATTCCCAGGAAATTTAAAATAACGTGCCTACTTTTTTTTTAACACTGCGTCTTACTACCCGTTACGCTTATGTACTAATTTATCTAATGGTTTTAGGGATAAGGAGGATTATATTTAGAGAAAGTATATAGGCATTTGTGTGGAGGGAGAGTGGGAAACATTTTAGTGAAAAATCACCCCCAGAGCACGCAACCAAGATGAGAAACTCGATCAATATTATAGCCTCAATATCCTGTCATCGGCAAGGTTAGTCTACAGTGAGAGTGACTCCTTAAATTGTGCTTGTGGCCACCGAAGTGGGTAGTTATTAAACTCCTTTCACGGTAGGAATTACTCTCTGAAAGATCTCTTTTTCCTACCAATATCCTACATTATAATAGATTTCTGGTAGGGAAAAAGGCCTTTCAGAAAACAGTTCCTACGCTGAACAGATTGATATTAACAGCATTGTTTTAACCAGCTTAATAAATCAAGTCAATGAATTCCACCTTTTTGAAATTTATTTTTTTCCTTTGCATCTTAATACCTATTTGAGTTAGGCACATTTAGCTACGCTAGTGGGGTAGGAATGAGGTAAGTCAAAAATAGAGTAGGCCTGAAAATACCCATAATTTTGCTGAGTCATATCGGGAAATAATTTAAGAAAAACAAACTTCAGTAAACCTAGATAAAGTTTGAGATCCCAGGTCACCGGCAAACTAGACTTGACGGGTGTGACATTTAGTCCGCGTGCCCACCGATACGGGTCGTATAACCTCTCTTACCGTGGCTCCTTCAGACATTACACAGTCTGTGTAAGACCGTCTCTAAATGTGACGTACAAATCCAATTAATTCGAGAGAATCAGGTCTGTTGAAGTTTACGATTACAGCCGCCAGATTGCAGTAATGTTCCTTTAGCCCCCTTGAGGGAACGGGCGACACGGCGTCATGATATACGACATGCGCGGGACGACATTGCGCATAGTGTCACATGGTGATGACATTATCTCAGGGAATTAATGGAAACTTTGATTTCCCTGAAAAGAGGAGAACGGAGGTTTGCATAAAAAGGGAGGGGTGAGGGAATGTCTGAGAGTAAGATGGAGGGAATTTCAAGTGGGTGGTTTATGCATGTAATCACTGATGCTTGTTAGAAGTGTCTCTAAAACTTTTCGAAGTGATGTTACCTTTTCTACTAAAGGATTCCACAACCAAGAAAGTTCCCCTAGATCATAGTAGTATGTTCTTCAATCGACTGTTTATAAAAACAGTAAACAACCCTAGTGTGTTTATTAAACTATAAATTATGAAAACCACATAGTACACTTTGTTGTTATTTTGTTTAAAAAAATTAGATGTATTTATTTATTTAAAATGTTTCAAATAAAAAGTTAAAAATAAATTTCATTCTAGCATGCTCTGTATTTTTTTTTTAATTGTTTAAGGTTTGTTAAAACTACTTATAATATAATTTCAAAAATTATCAAATTAAAGTTTTAAACATATCGTGTTTAAAAATATAAAAGTATAACAATATATACATTAATTATACATTAATATTATTATATATTAATATATACATTAATACATTAATATATACATCTTGAAGTTTTATTGTTTGTGGTGAGCTGACAAAAATTTCATTTACCTATACAATTTTAATGTTCTAGAACACCTGTAAGTAGCTGATAATATTTTTTTAAATAAGTTATTGATTCATTAGTCTTATGTAACCCTTAAGTATAAATCTAATTAGATCAAAATATATTTCTTACTATAAATATGATTTCTAACTATAGTATAACTTTGCTAGTAAGAGTTTTTAGAAAATATACATTTTTTGTTCAACATCGATGAAATTTTAATTTATTAGGTGTAGTATTTCCCATGTAGTCGATTTTTTCCCATTTAATATAATAATGCAGATAAAATAATATGATTTATGATTATATGAAAACATAGATGTAGTAATTCTTAAAATTTCAAAAAAAGTATTCCTTTTGAAATTTGACCATACACTCATAACTTATTAAAATTGCACAATGCGTGTTGAATTAAAATTTCACAATGCGTGCTGCTAAGTGTTGAGCTAATTCCTTAACAAATTACATATATTTTACCAACATTTTAATGACGTCTCCAGAGAATTGTGTTATTCTTCCTGAGGTAGGCTAACGCGGGAGAATTGGCAAACCTGCAGAAGCAGACAAGGATGGCAGCAACTGTTGAAAGACTGCGAGTAGTGAGTTTGAGGTTAGGCCTCGTCTACATACTCTGTAAGTCCCGTATCCTTTTATCCTTAAAATTTATTTATATTTTTTTCTATATGCGTTATCTAACCTTGATCAGAGAATATTGCTTCAACTGATGGGAAGTTATGATAAGTTTTCCAATCAAACTGATTGAAATAAAACGATTTAAGTAAATTCAATAAACACAAAAAATATTTGAGTAGCTTTAAAAATATGTTTAATGTTTTAAGTTAAAATAATTAAATCTTCCAAAATAATTACAGTTAAAGGTATAACTTAAAGATGAAAATATGATAGGCCTCATGGTTTAGTTATGGGCATTCCTGACTACAAATCTAGAGGTTCCTTCTTGGTTCCTATTCCTGGTCGTATCATAAGTATTTTGTTTCAAGAGGGGAGTTTTTATTTGGGATTTTATGGTCAAGTTGACTTAATATGTGTTTTAAGATTTTTCCTTGCAGAGTATAATCATCATCATTATCATCACATCATCTTATTAAGATGGAGCAACCGGATCTATATGTTAGACAAACGCCAGAATATGGTAACATCATCACCACTGTCATGAGAAAACGAGAAATATCTAACCGATAAAGCATGGTGCCATGCACTAAGTGACTTTTTTTTTAAACGAGCATACGATACTTATAAACAATGATGGCCATTTCCTTCACTATCACTCATGCTTTCATTACTATACGTATGTATTTGTCTACCTTTGATTATTCCTCCGTAGTCATCCGTAACGACAATCATTAAGAAGTCGTAGGCGTACCGTAAATCCGCGACCTTTGGATTAGGACTTTGTTGACTAACTAAGCCATAACTCTCTAACCGATCTCTTATTACGGACTACGGAACTTTTATGAAGACGGGAGTATGTAAACGGGGCTTAACACGAAAGGCTATATTCCGGCCGTGGGGCTAATTAAAGCGCTAGTCATTTGTTGGCAGCTTGCTTCATCTCTTGTTGCACATAGCACTGAGCAAAATCATCACTCATCCCAAAGGATATTTTCAAAGGGGAGAGAAATCACATTTCCAAACGTTTGATGATATTAAGTAAACATACATTAATGAAGGTATTTTTTTGAGATTTCTTTACCAGTATGGTTTGAAACAAGACTTTATATTTTTATTATTTTTATCGCGTCATTTGACCCATGAGAGTTACCCACACTTGTAAAATAATACAATATCAGTCCGCAAGCAAGCTATACTGACCGAGTGGTGAAGATCGAAACCATAACCTCTGGTTATGTTGCTAGGAATTCTGACCAATATAATACAGGGGTGGTCAGGTCACATATAGGCTACATTTTCTTTTTTATTACTGCATCCTACTATCCCCACCTGTTCGCTATATAGACTCATTGTGCTAGTGATTTTCGGAAAGAAGGTTATATTTATAGGAAATGTATCTGCATTTGCGTAAAGGAAAAATGGAAAAACTAATTTGGTAAACCGTTCTTAATACACCTGACATAGATTCGATTCTTGATCTCCCCGTTATTGGCAGTCTAGGTCTAGAGTGAGAGTAGCACCTTAGATCATGCGGCCGACGAAGTGGGTTAAAGAACTTCGTATTTGATTGTGATGCTAATAAATACGTGTATTTTTTTTTAAACTAATCTGTATGTAAACCAATTGAAAGCCTCATTTTTTTTTCAAAGATCTAACTATCTCGATAAAAGTACTCGATGTAAACACGTAGGTTCTATTCACGACGCTAAATTTGTGTTAGGTTTTATTTTTATAGTACTGTAGGCTTACAAATAAAAATATTTGCGTTAAGGAAATTGTATGACTTCGCAGGTCTATATAGACGACAAAGGTTTTGTGAGATCACATTTTTAATTAACCTGGTTGTAATTATGCCCAGTAGCCTATGTTGTAAATGTTTAATAGAACGTTATTTAATTAAGTTTTTGGGTGAATCCCCATTTACTGAATCCGTAGCCGTAGTAAATTGGTGCCATGGTATCATATTGCTCTGTCTACGTAGTCCAGATCCTTATTCTTTCACTGGTCCATACTCCTTAGAAGTTGGTCAATGACTAATCTATACGGACTACCACTCAGAGCTAAGTAAATATGTGCTCACGTATCAAAATAAAATAACAACTGGCAGCTAAAGGATTCATTGCTAATTATAAGTTTTCCTGTTTGTCTTATGTTTGTACTTAAAATCTACATTAAAAGTGTAGATATTATGGACTTATTCTTTTTAAAAAAAGGGGGTTAGATTATATTTTAATGATCTGCTGATTGCTTGGCGGTTGCATCTTGCAGACTATTTTCTTTCAAAGAGTTTTATTGAACAAAGTCTCCTGACATTCTCATTGGTTGGCGTGGTCACGTGATTAAGGATGAGGATTCTGTGAACATGAATATAAGTCTAAGAACCTAGGACCATGGACTTGGGAGTCTGTAAATGTGGGCTTAACTCATCCAACTCGGGCATGAACTAGATCGTTAAAGCGTTGATTCAGAAATTCCATTCAAATCTTTGTTCATTCAAAAATGTAATGTCGTGGGCTGTGAAAGGGGGTGTGGTATTGTTCGTCTTTACCAGCCTCTAGATTTATTTTAATAGAGCATTAGTTTAAAAAAAATAGTTACACATAGATTATGGTGTCTTGATAATTTGAAAGTGTGTGTTATAGGCCTTTAGTTTACATCGAATATTAGCATTAATTATTTAAAGGAAATAAAGATTAAGATGTATGTGAAACAAATCAATAAATGTATCAAGTCCCGGTAACAAACTACAGTAATAACCACTTTGAATCTTATGAAAGTAATTATAAAAAATTTATTTCAGCTAAGTGAATAATTACGACATACACATAGGAATCGAAGCCAGGATTATTCTCCCACTGAGCCATAAAATTAACAAATTTCTTGTAGTAATTAAAAGTGTTTTTTTGATTTTATTATTAGCAGTAGGCCTGATCCAAGATAACTTATAAACTAGTAGGTAGGTAATGATTTTAGCTTCAGTGTTTTCAAACATGGCCTTCCTTGAAATGATTGTATAATTATAAATAATAACGGTTTTTGCTATAGGAAACAAACTATAATTAACAAATTTCTTGTAGTAATTAAAAGTGTTTTTTAAATTTTATTATTAAAATTATTTATATTCAAACTATATATGGAAGGGAATTTTAAAAGGTTTCAGCATACTTGACATAAAAAGGCTTATTCAGTCGTCAGACCAAATGCTAACATGGTAACAAATCATGTCATTCTGAAATTACATAATTTGTTAGAACAAATATATTCTCTTTTTTGTTTATTCTCTACGATTACAAGCATCTGGTTTAACCATCAAACAAGTAGGCCTTTCTATTTATCAGCAATCCCATCTTGGTGATAAATAATTTAAATTTCTAAGAATGATGATTCCAATGACGCCGTTCTCGCTTGTAATTAACTTTTTTTTAAAAACCCAGGATTTTATTTATAGTGTATCACCAAACTGACACTGTAATAAGGGTGACTTCTTTCTTGACAAGGTCAAGAGTTAAAGATCTTTCAAAAATTAAAGTCCAATCTTTGCTCTCTCTAAAGTCCTGCAGAGAGACAAACGCCAAACTTTTGACACCAACCAACAGAGAATATAGACATAAATTTTACGGAAACACCAATTTACTGCAATCAAAGATAAATCCGTACAACGAATTCCATAGTTAAACTACGCCTTTCATGTCTTAACAACGTCTCATTTGTTTTTCTCTACCAAAAAAAATAAATCCAATTTATTTTGATACAAATGGCCACAGATAAAAAATACAAAATATGAGGATCTTAAGGAAGGTGTTCTAAAGTTACTGGTAGTTGTGTAGGCATGGAGCCGGGGATAAATATTCATAAGGCTACGTATTAAAGTAGTAGATTTTATTTATCAGGACATTTTGGGAAGGGGCTGTTTTGAAGGGCATAGAGTGAGGGTCTGGTTTTATTTTTGTAGAGAATAATGATAAGGTAAGTTAATACAAGGTGCTTTTGGTTTATATCAGTAGAGTGTAGTTAGCGAGAAAGTTAAAATTGTCGGCTAGCACATTATTATACTTTCCGTAAGCTATGAGCATTTCAGAGATTGTGAATTGAACATTTTCGTCGGTAATTGGGTCACACATTCTATACAGAATTGATCTAAAGAATAAAAGTTAATAATTAAGATAATTTTAACTTTTTATTAATAGATTCCATAAGCCTACATAAAATACCTTGATTAGCTTTTTTTTAGCACCCGTTCAGGTTATACACCTATGTAAGCTTACTGACTACGCAAATAGTTTAAGGGATTTGGAATTTTATATTTAAATGAAGTGTACACGCATTTGCGTTAAGGAGGAGTGAAAAATCATTTAAGAAATACCACCTTCAGTAAACCAGACCGAGATTCGAATCTTGATCTCCCCATCATTGGCAGTCTAATCTACTGCGAGATTTAGACCACGTGGCCACCGAAGTGGATTTGGTGAGCTGTTATTACTTTAAACAGATTATTTCTAGCTTATCTTATTATTCCAATTGAAAAATATAAGCGTCAACTATTTAGTGTAATTTCAGTAGCTTTATTTAATTTTGACATAGGTCTAGTTTGCCAAATTTTTTCTAAACAATAGTGTAATTTTTTAAAAAGTATTTTGACTTTTATTTAAAGGATGAGTAGACCTGATATAAGATACCTTATAAACTAGTAGGTAGGTAATGATTTTAGCTTCAGTGGATAGTAGCAAAGCATATTAATTAATACCCACTACAGTCAATTTCTCAAACGTATTAGTTAGTATTAAGTAACTGTAAAATACTCAATTCTTGTTACAGTCGATAGTTACAAACATTGTAGTTAGTATTAATGTACAACACCCTAATCTTGTTACAGTCAACGAGCGTAGGCCTCACGCAATAGGCTCATTCAGTATGAATGTAGGTCTATAACAGTCATTACTTGTTTTAGTCGGTGAAACATTTATAGGCCTATTTAACACTCAATTATTGTCACAGTCAACTATTTTAAAAATTGTTGTAATTAATAATGTAGCCTATAACACTAAATACTGTAACAGTAAACGGTTACAAAAATTGCAATCAGTATTAATGTAGGTCTATAGCACTCCATAATTATTACAGTAAATACTTAAAAATTGTATATTTACTATTAATGTATAACACTCAATACGTGTTAAAATCAATGGTTGCAAGCGTTGTAGTCGGTATTAATGTAAAACACACTTATTGTTATAGTCGATGGTTACAAGCGTTGTAGTCGGTATTAATGTATAACACAGTTATTGTTAAAATCGATTGTTGCAAGCGTTGTAGTCGGTATTAATGTATAACACACTTATTGTTACAGTCAATGGTTACAAGCGTTGTAGTCGGTATTAATGTATAACACACTTATTGTTACAGTCAATGGTAGCAAGCGGTGTAGTCGGTATTAATGTATAACACACTTATTGTTACAGTCAATGGTTACAAGCGTTGTAGTCAGTATTAATGTATAACACACTTATTGTTACAGTCAATGGTTACAAGCGTTTTAGTCGGTATTAATGTATAACACACTTATTGTTACAGTCATTGGTTACAAGCGTTGTAGTCGGTATTAATGTCTAACACACTTATTGTTACTGTCAATGGTTACAAGCGTTTTAGTCGGTATTAATGTATAACACACTTATTGTTACAGTCAATGGTTACAAGCGTTGTAGTCGGTATTAATGTCTAACACACTTATTGTTTCAGTCAATGGTTACAAGCGTTGTAGTCGGTATTAATGTATAACACAGTTATTGTTAAAATCGATTGTTGCAAGCGTTGTAGTCGGTATTAATGTATAACACACTTATTGTTACAGTCAATGGTTACAAGCGTTGTAGTCGGTATTAATGTATAACACACTTATTGTTACAGTCAATGGTAGCAAGCGGTGTAGTCGGTATTAATGTATAACACACTTATTGTTACAGTCAATGGTAGCAAGCGGTGTGGTCGGTATTATTGTAAAGCACTGAGTACTTGTCCCAGTCAGTCAGTTTCGGTCGAGGTTAAGCAAGTAATGGAGAGTTCCTCCAAAGCGCGGCCATGTTGTTTCTTGCCGGAGGCTCTGAAAGGCGTTCCCGGGAAAGGAGGGGTTCATCTACCGAGCGATTGGACGAAGCTGAGTCTCACCTTTTCTATTGTCCATAGCAGACATGGCGAGACGAGAACATATGCTTTCTCTTTACATAACAAAACATACAATCAATATATTTGGGAATATATGTTTTTTTTAATGCATGTGGAATATAAATACATTTATTTAATATGTTATAATTTATAATATGTTCATGTTAATGATTACAGAAAAGCTTACACCAATCTTTAAGCCGCTAATAATATTGTTTAATTACAATTTTATGTTTGGTCTTGGATTAAAAATTAAAACAATTCAAATTAAAAAATATTTTACTCGGGCTATATGACACACACACACACACACGCACACACAAATAAAATTATATTACATTATCAAGGGGCGTAGCTCAAAAATACTTAACAAATTAAAAATAATATTCTTGTAAATAAAGGTAGAAATTCTTTAGTATTTCCTATGTTGTATTTCAGGGCCGAAAACATTTTAATATTTGAAGTTGTTAAACTATGTTTGCTTTATATTCAGTATGTTTTTTTAAGTTTGTATTGAACTAATATATTTTATTATGCACATGGATTTTTGGTGACACACTTATCAAGAAAGCTGTTTTGTTTCTAACGATGTTATATTGAAATGTACAATATTGATATGCTAGTATGAACATAATATTTTATACTATCTACGTTTATTAAGTAGGTAATTGAAGATCAATGTGTTCATCTAAGTTGCTCAGCCTTTGTTTTTGAGGAATATAAGAAAAATTATGGTTTTTAACCAATTTAAGTAAAGTTTTTTTTCATAAGAACATATTTTTAGTTAGTCGAACCAGACCCAATGATTTTAAAGAAAATAAGTATGTAGCATGCATCTTTACACTTATTTTAAACCTTTAGAGGCGTAAGAAAATGATATATATAAGGCCTATTAAGAAAGTCTAATTTGAAAAAATTGTAAATTTATTTCAAAAATAGATAAGGTATTTTATATCAAACTATACTTATATTACTAAAATAAATATATTAACCCTTGCCTAATGTATTTTGTTCAAAAAAACATATTTGATATTAAATAAGTTATTTATCAAAGATTCTAAATATTTTATAGATACGTTCTTGCATATTCTACTTTGAATCGAATTTTAAAACTTTTGAGTAAAAGATTTAATTTTGTTTGTTTTGTAACTAGATAGAAATAATACTTCAAGCTACGTAGACAAACCATCATGAAATTTAAATATGATTTTATGGATACGGGTTTGAATCTCTACTGGATGAACGGAGATTTGTTTTATTAAATGGCTTACTACTTCCCCTCCATTAAAATACCTTAGCTTCTTAATACTTAGTCCACAAGGGTGCTTAAATGAAGATTGCACAGGAGGGTAGAGAAAAAATCGAAACCTTCTTAATTCTAATAAATCCATAATTATTTATAGATCATTAAGAACGATGTTTAAAATAATTATGAATCAACTGTTTAACTCATTCAAAAAATTACTATTTATTTCAACTTGATCTTAATTCCAGTGTTGAACGGATGAACTGACCCATTTTCACTCAGGCTATTTATAGTATATGGTCCCGAATATATGTGTGTATGTGTGTATATGCGTGTGTTGTGTATGGCCACACAAGCACTCCCATTTTAAAGCCACTAAATTTCTAATATATACCATCGCATGAAAGAGATAACATAATTCGCTTTTCTACGCTTAATTATATGTTTGTTTAGATATTTTAGATTAAATTTATGGAAAATCGTACATAACAAAGATAAATTATCTAAAGCTAACATTATATTAGTCTGATTTTTCAGTATATATATTAATTAGGATAATTTTACTTATGTTAGTTTTACTTAGTATAAAGCCTATATTTCTGTACAATTACCTGAGAAATAGGCTGAGGGAATAAGTTTAATTTACATATAAAATAAACAGCTTATTCGCTAATAAATTTGTTGGGTTATGTACTAGTATTAATTCTGTAAAAAAATATAAAAAATAATCCTCAGCTCAAATTTAGAAAAAAAACATAATATTAAGAGTTATTTATCTCTTAAGATTCCAAGTTAAAATATCTGCTGTAATTTCTCATTTGATTCGAAGTGGATATATTTCCTTGTGGATCATATTAAGTCAGAAGAAATAGAAATAATATCAGATTCTTTAAATAGAAAAGGGACACATGGGAAAGGAAAATGAACCAGGGACCTTGAGTTTATTAAGCTAATGCTCTAACCATTGAGCTTTCCGGGAGTCATTCCGTGCCCAGGGTAATATCTCACTCATATTTTAGGGCAGAGTCTGTGATAGAAATGTGTGAACCATTGGCTACAAATGTGTGATCAAATAAGATCATGAGCGATCAGGTAACGCAACCGCCATCAACTCGGTTGATTACAACCGTACGAATGCGCATAGCATAATTTTATTTTTTAGCACTGCTTCTTAATACCTGTTAGGGTTATAAATCTCTGTACTAATTACACTAAAGGTTTAAAGATTGTGAAGGTTTAATTTAGAGGAAGTTCTCCCACATTTGAATGGAATGAGAATTGAAAAACCACCCTTAGTGCACTCGACTGGGATCGAACTTTGTTAATTAGGCCTAAGGTTAAAGCTGAATAATATATTTAATAGGAGGTCTACATTGTAGTCAAAGATAATGTCAGTTGTTCATGCGGTGTAAGACTTAAAGTCACACAATAAATATATTAAAAAAATAAGATAAAATTATTCACACGCCAGTCGGTCTAGATTCAAAGAGTGTCCCCGACAAATCTCGCTAAAATTGGTCATCGCATTTGGCAGTAGTTGCTGTACAAACTGATAAAGGCCAGTTCTCACGTATCATTTTCAATTAATCATTTTCACTTATTCATTTTTCATGAAAGTAAAAATGAAAGGAATTCGTTCACATGTTTTATTAATCATGATGATCATGATGTGACTGACCAACTAGGGTTTGATTTATAGAAATTATCTATAAGAATACAAAAAATAGGTCAGTTTGTTTGTCTCGCCACTTAAACACAATTTTTGAGAACTCTTACAACAAAATGTCTGTAAATAAGCGTCACAAATTGTTAAAAAGGCTGTCTGGTTTGTCAACTCTAGTCGAAACTTGAAAACAGTTGAGGATTAAATCCAATGAAGTGGTCGCAGGTGGTCAGTGTTGTGTTTTAATTATAATAAATCTTAACATTCTAAGAAAAAAAAAATCATTAATTCTTGTATGTGTTCTAACCGTTAATTTTGTTTGAATTTTTCCAATAATGATAATTAAAAATGAACAAAAGTTGAACTCCTTTTCACTCTTTATGAAAGCACTAAATAATGATTCAGTCCAATGAAATGAGTGTTCTGACGTTTGTTTTGTATTTATTGAAAATGACACATGAGAACTGGCCTTTAAACATCTTGCCAAACAGTAGAGCTACGGCAGGACTTCACTTCACTAATTCAATAAATATAATCCACTACTCAAGATCAGAGAATATTTCTAGTTAACTAAATAGCCAAAAATTTAGTTAATAAGGTTTCGCGTCGAATTTAAATACCCTGAATTTGGTTGGAAGAACAGTTAAAGAAATTATTATTATTATTATTATTATTATTATTATTATTTGCACCGCGTCTTACTACCCGTTTGGTTTATACGCACCTACGCTAATGTGTTATGGTAGGGTGATTGTGAGATGAAATGGAGGACCTACAGTTTAACGTGGAATCCAAATCACGGTGGAGGACTGGCATTCCCCACATTCACAAGTTGTTACTAATACACGTCTTGTCAGAGGTGAAGGAAGGGTTTGGTAATCAGATAAATCTGTGCCTGGACCGGGGATTGAACCCCGGCCGCCAGCACAGAAGTCTGACACCTTACCCCTAAACCGCCAGGTCACAATATTAAAGAAATTAAATCACATTTATTTTCTCCCAACACTGATAACATTTTACTATATTGTTTGTGTTATCTTATAGTTATTGATAATATCTATCAAAGGTGATGGATGCAAAGAACATGACTTGATGAATGAATATATTAAAATTGTTCTAGTAATTTTAGTAACTAATAAATACTGTCCAAACTACCAAAATCAGCATATAAACTGTAAAAAAATAACGAGTCAGCTAGCTATTTTACCAAATTCAAAATTCAAAATATATTATCAAGCTTACTCTTTGTGTTATTGTTAGGTTATTTGGTATATATATTTTTTAATGTCTAGTGAATGTTTAAAAGATAAAGTTTTTTTTAAGAAATTTTCTTTTCCTTGAAGGGCTATCGTGAAAGAATTCATATCTTGATCACATATTGATATGTGAAAATTTTATTTAAAAAAAATATTGACATATTTTAATAGTCTCTGTTGATATACCAAACAATTGTATTAGGTCCTAACTATTTGAATAGTATGTCCATGATATGACTTTATGATGTAATTTTTAAGCACCACGTCTTACTACCCGTTTGTATTATACGTTTATTCACTAATAATGCTGATGGTTTATATTTAGAGGAAGGAACCTGCATTTGCGTGGATGCAGAGTGAAAACCTATTTAGGGAAAACCACCCTCAGTACACCCAACTGAGATTCGAGCCAGTATATCCCCGCCAAGTCCAACACGAGAGTAGCGCGTTAGACCACCTTGCCACCAAAGCGTGTGTCATGACATATAGGATACAATATAAGCTATATAGGCCTACCTATAGGCCCTATTGTGGTGCTCATCAAGACACATTAAATTTATGTATCCAATATGGGCTTTATCATGACATTTTATGTGTAGCGTGTAGTTTATCGGCGAATTTTATAGATAAGTATACATGTAAAAATATTTATATTACTAATGCATAGGCCCTATATATACAGAGGCCATCTAAAAGTCTATGGAAACCTAACTTGATTTTGGAAGTTGAGGATAAATATATTTGTTTTTTTCGCGTGTTTTCTTACTCTTCAATTAGTGAATACCTAAGTGTCAATGCTGGGAGCATATATCACAGCCTCCCTCCTTGGTAGCAGATGAGCATGTTACTGGAGTTCACTGGTGCTTGGTTATGAACACTACGTTTACCCTGAGAGGAAGACTTATTTGACGGATGGTGATATGGCCTTATATTATAAGCTATACTAAAAACGGGCAACATATTCTTCCGTGTGGCATCAGATGTGGTGACTGAGAAGTAAAATTCGCAACACCATATAAAAAGTAAAGAGATTAGGATGTTTAATAGAACATTTAAAACAACATACACCGTTTGAACAAGTTTATTAAAAACGTGTAAAACCTATACATTGACCATTCGGTTACAACTGCCTCAGACACAAATGTTTAAAAATTGTTCAAATTGAAAATAAAAGACAATTTAATATGAATTTTGACAATTTTTTTTGTCTCAATGTAGAGATGAAACAGTGTGTAGGGAAATATTATTATTAGTAGTGCGTCTTACTACCTGTTCGGGTTGTACGCACTTACGCTAATGTGTAATGGTAGAATGATTGTGAGATGAAATGAAGGACCTACAGTTTAACGTGGAATCCAAACCACGGTGGAGGCCTGGCATTGTTACTAATACACGTCTTGTCAGAGGTGAAGTAAGGGTTTGGTAATCAGATAGATCTGTGCCTGTGCCGGGGATTGAACCCCGGCCCCCTGCACAGAGGTCCGACACCTTACCCCCAGACCAATAGGTCACCTGTTGGGTAATAGAATAGAGGGTAATATAAGATAGCAGTCTTGCGTCAATGACTCGCACAAAAGTTGGAATGTTTCCAATGACAGCAAACTCATTAGGAATAAGTTAACCAGCCTCGTGTTATAGTGGTCAGAGCCCCTGGTTGCTGGTTTAGAGGTCCTAGGCTCAGTTCCCAGCTGGTACAGAAAGATTTATCTCAAAGAGAATGAGTGCCATGGTCATCAAGTTCGGTTATTAAGGCATAAACTTGATTCAATGACCGCATGGTCTAAGGCGCTACGCTTGCATTAGATTAGACTGCTGAAGACGGTGAGATTGAGGCTCAAATCTTGGTCGGGTGTACTGAGGGTGGTTTATAAAAAACTGTTATCTACTTTCCCTTCACGCAAATGCGAGTACACTTTATCTACATACAGCCTTCCTAATAACTAAAACAACTCGCATAATTAGTACTTAAGCGAATAACCCGAATGGGTGGTAAGACGTTATACTAAAAAAAATAATTTGAAGTTAGGTTTAAGATCTTTATTGACTTCACCCCATCATATTCACTTTCATCATCCCCTCATTTGATCGGGACATGGAAAGAACTTCCACGGAAAAGGATGTACAATTAGTTCATTCGGGTGTCCCCCGGGAAACGGTAAACTAGTACTGGCTAATATTTGCTAGAACTAAGGTACATATTGATGTAGACCCAACATGCCATTATTATTAGCAGGGATAAGCATATATTTGTAACTTAGAGTTGTCAAAGTCAATCTTTCCACAGTAAGGCTATATCTTGACTTTTGGCGAAGGCTTACAAGGGCTTCCCGATCAGGATCTATGTAGGGCCTAATAGTGACAAGGTAAGCTCACTACCTCTCAGGTGAAACGGAATAAGTTTTCACAATTCGTTGATATAATGAAGGACTGAAAACTAAGTCTATTTTGGTTCAAAAGATCACTTCTTCATTCTTAATAAGTGGATTAGTTGGCATAGAACATTTATTATACAAACTTTTATAAACCTAGATATTTTGTATTTGACATGTAATAACTTTTTAGCCTCTACAAGATGGCAGAGTAATTTAAAAAAAACTATTACTGGCAACAAGTATTTGCAGAGATGTTATGTTAATTAGCTTTGCTAATGGTTTGTATCATGTTGAAATCCCTTGAACTCTCTTTTCAATGTATTATTCTGCTGCATAGTATCTTAATACATAAATTATTATTATTATTATTATTATTATTATTATTAGCACCGCGTCTTACTACCCGTTCGGGTTATACGCACTTACGCTAATGTGTAATGGTAGGGTGATTGTGAAATGAAATGGAGGACCTACAGTTTAACGTGGAATCCGAACCACGGTGGAGGCCTGGCATTCCCCACATTCACAAGATGTCTTGGCAGAGGTGAAGGAAGGGTTTGTTAATTGGATAAATCTGTGCCGGGACCGAGGACTTAATACATAAAAAACTGTAATCAAAAAAGAGGTTTCTTTCGATAAATGGAAAATATTGCAACAAGGGAACAATTTCTAGACGGAATACGTGAAGGTATACGTTCGCGTGTGTGTTTGTGTAAGCGAGTGTGTTGTGGATTGTAATCTTTAAGTGAATGTATGTGTAGGGCAACAGTTAGGATTGACATGTTGGAGTAGTGTAAAGTCATGAAGATGTGCGTACAGAGATAACAATTCATGTAGACAAGACCGAAAAAAACACCGGCTGGTCGTGTGGGAGTCGTCTGCATTCCTATTTCACTCTAGCCTAAATGTTTTCCTATTTGCTTCGAATATATCTCGTTTTCCTTTTTCACTCGGAATTATCACCTTCCTTAGGTTGTTTTAGAGTTCTCTGCTTTCCTATTTCGCTCATGCTTAGTAAAAAAATAGTACCGGTTTTGTGTAGTCACCAGAGAACGGATTAGTATAAATGTGTATAATTATATGTACTTTAAATTGTTAAGGGATTTAATATATGACTGTACCGTGCCTACATCTAAAGTATTAAAAAAACTATACGACACTTTAACTGTGTGAGTTAATTGGCTGCATTTAGCGAGATGCTAGTAAAAAGTAGATCTAAGTTGCTTGGTGTATGTTCGAGGAGAAAAAATGCAATTAACAGTTACCCCTCTCTTCCCCCGACCAATAAGACGTGTTTTTTTTAGAAATATGTAATGGATTTAAGTACTGAGGTGGATACCTGTGACTGCTCAAATTATTGCTCTTAGAGTCAACGAATCTCAGCCTTTTTTCATACAAAAGCTTATACAAATTACAACTTTTCTTGGAATGCATGTTGTAGACTGTCAACAAAATAAATTAAGACATACAAATTGTATGAAAACTTGCAAATATGTGTGTGTGATAAAAAAATATTCTTATGTATAGTTATGCAAAAGTATTTAAAGATATATAATGCGTGGATAAATATTCATGTATCATGAAAAGAAACCAATCTTACTTTGATGGATTAAATTAAGGTGCGGTCTATAAGTTAGGCTCATTTTATAATCGGCCAAGATAATATTGCTACCTTTCATGGTAGAGGGAATGTACCATTGCTTTGAGAAACATTTTAAAATATTTAATGAAGTATAAATTCTAGGCTTGGTAGTTACAATGATATTATTTTATAGGTTTTAAATCTAACAGTCATTAGTTTTCTAGTGAAAGGTTTATTCTATCACTTGGAATTGCACTTAAGAGTGAATTAGAAGGCACACACATACAACTGTAAATGTCATAAATTATGTGTCATGTTTCTTAATAACACATATGTATATTCTAAAGAGCTCAGGGGAACACAAAAGCATAGCGACATGACCATACAATTTATATTTTATTTAATTAAAAGACTTTTTTGTTAGAATATTCATATCATTAATAATAATAATAATAGACTTAATATTTCAACATTTCTAAATAGAGAAACATTTGAGTGCTTGAACTACAAGCTTGCAACTCTAGTTTGGATTTTATATTATTTTATATATTCCTTAAGATAATTCACAAAGTTTATAGTAAGGTGCAAACATTTAAACTTGTATTTAAGTTTAAAGTGTAAGAATTGGCTAACAATTAGGTCGTTTTCAAAAGAAAAGTATCTTTAAAAGTACAAAACAATTTATCAGATAAGAAGAGAGCAATAGTTATTGATCTTTTTACGCCGATGATTCAAATTCTTATATCGTCTATAAGAGTGTCTTAGTTATATAGGAAACCATAATTCAATTCTTATAAAGGCAATAAAATTAAACTACTCACTACAACTTTAGGCAATTTTCTTTCTCTTAAAAGTTCAATTGAATACCCGACTACTAAAATTTGTCTTTAATCATTTTAGGATTTAATACTTCTGTCTAACACACTCTATATACATCTGATTGATTGATTAATATATTTTCACCGACGTAGAGGTCGAGGTTCGAATCTCGGTTGGGTATACCGAGCGCGGTTTTCTAAAAATGGTTATCCACTCTTTCTCCACGCAAATTTGGATACACTTCGTCTCAAATTTAACTTTCCTAATCCCTAAAACCATTAACGTAGTTAGTACATAGGCGTATAGCCCCAATAGGTAGGCCTATAAGGTTCGGTGCTTGAAAAATATATAATAATATATTTTTTGTAAGTTTGAAGGTTTTAATTCATTGCATCAATTCCTGACACATCTCCAAAAGGGTAAAGCAAGTTTAAACCAATTCTGTGTGGTTCTAGCGATATAACTAAAATATTTTGGACAAGCTTTTTTTTTATTTTTTATATTCCTATTTTCTTGGTTGTTTTTAACTCTTGAAGCAACCAATCCTTTTTCTCTCTTTCTGTCTTTTATTTACACACATACACACGTGACGTTTGGGGTCAAACACCTCGTGTGGCCAGTATTTGTCCTTCCACCTTCTGAGATGTAAAAAGGAAATATTTTTTTGGACTTATCCTACCATCCTAGAAACGGATCGAATTTTTATTCATGTATATATCCAACATTAAAGTTAGTGCTAAAGTTGTACAATAAATCTTTTCAGATGGCTATAAATGGTGATACTAAGATTAAAATACCTATTCCCATTGGTATAATGGTTACACCAAACTACGGTTGATATTGGGTGTGTTTATTTAACATCCGTGAAAACATTTTATTCCAAGTTTAACTACTTGTCGAATGTTTCTTTTATTCTGATAAAAGCACTTTTTTCATAGAATTATATCTAACACAAGGTCGGTGAGTCAGGATTGAATTCCTACCGCACTGATTGAATAGACCAGAATAACCTCTCAGTAGGAACATCATATGCTAAAATTTGTATTTCAAATTATCAATGCGAAGTACATTAGTTGGACTTGTCTCGATGAAATGAGGTGATGATGATGGCATATATGAGGGTGTGGGACTGGTAGATATTATTGACCTTATTTATGTTAAGAATCAAATAGCCGAAGTTATTATTAATGCTTTATAGTGAGGAATTCTCAATCATTATATATTCTGAAAATTGAAAAATGACACCTGGACACGGGAATCGAACCCGGGACCTTTGGCTTAGTACGCCAATGCTCTTACCTCTGAGTTATCCAGGAATAGTTCCATGCCCAGGGTCATTCTTCATTAATATTACTAAGCCAAAGGTCCCGTGTTCGATTCCCGTGTCCAGGTGTCATTTTTCAATTTCCAGAAAATTATTACTTATGTTAAGCTTAAATAACCATAACCTGGTTATCGTTGGTATAATTCCCCTCTCGGGGGAAAAAATACCCATGGTACTACTAGCCGGGAATCTAACCAGGTACCATTAAGTTGGTAGTTAGATGCAGTGACCACTATACGAAGGGTATGGCCTGGAGGAGTTGTTTAACGTCTCCTATATAGCCTACATATGGCAACTTTTCTTATGTTCTTTTATCTTATTTAAACAAAACCATAATCCAATTTAGGCAAATGACTTCATATTAAAAAGCAATTTCAGCTAGATTTTTTTTATGAGTTGGTTGGGGTTTGAAAATTAATTTCATTTATTTTTTCTAAGAATATACCTTAATTAATTTGGGCTGGCAGGGAGAAAATATATCATCAGTGTACAAGCCCGTGATTCTAACCGGAAACTTCCAACACCAAACCAGATTATGTTGACGTTTAGTCCACACGCCCACCGATACGGGTAGTAGTTTCAAAAACCTATTAGTAAGCCCGAAGCTCCCACATTTCTAACGGCGATGTAAATAAAAAAAAGCTTATAAATACACCCCCACGTCGTGATTTGTGAAGCTTTATTTAGTTTTCATCAACTCTTTGAGAGCACGTTTCAAATATTTACGTTGATTTCTCCTCTAGCTCTTTGCTTGAAAATTCCCAATGTGCCACAGTATATTTAGATAGCTTATTATAGACTTTGATGAAACAAAAATTTGTTCTTCACTCAAGAATTAATAAGGGAACCAGACGTTAGCTTTTTCTAAGGGATTTTTTTTTAATCTTTTAGCACTGAGGGAATTAAATATGTATACCATTGTTTTACGATAATTGCTTACGATGATGAAGAAAATCACTGCTTTTTCACCCTTGAATAATAAGATCAGAGGTGAAGGTATCCTTTTTGGTCCAAGGGGGTACAAGTGTAGCACTATTTCTTATATATGAGTGTGTAGCGAATCCTCTTAAGACAGTTTTGTCAGAGGAGTCTTTCACGGCGATTTATATATATGTATATATATATATATATACATATAAATATAAGCAATTTAGAGGATATTTATATGGTAATTAAATACATTTTCTAAAAGCTTTTGTTTTTACAGAGCTCACAATATACTGCGAATTAGATATAACATATTCACAGTTTCTTGCCTATATCAAAGGGTAATGGCGTGATTAGGTATATATATATGGTTTGTGTGTGTGTCTGTATGTACGCATGTATGTATGTATGTATGTATATATGTATGTATGTATGCACAGTATACTACCACAAAGTATTAATCTTATCTACAGAATATATTTTTCTAAAGTGTGTATATATGCATACCCCAGAAGCCTATATGATCATAAAAGCCGAAACCTACCACACACTTATGATATAGAGCACAGGACAGAAGCTAATGAAGCCATATTTTCAAATTTCCATTATTATTTTTATATTTATTTTAGTCAGTAAAAATATAGACACTTTAGTTAGTTTTTATTATATCCATTCTTAAGTAATAACTGACAGAAATATTCTATTTTACAAACTAAGACCTAAAAACTAGTATACAGTAAAATAGGCTTTTATTTGCCTCTTATATGACATTTATTTGGTTGTGTAGAAATAAATTCCCTTACCCTCAGCAGTCTGTGTATAAAATGTAATAAAATCTTTAAAATATGACCCCTTAGCAATATATATATTTGAGCGAAAAGTTTGGACAGGCCTAAAAATCATTAGTCAAACTATTATTTTTGATTAAACTTTAACATGTAAGAAAATTATTAGAAATTATGAAATTTCACATTCGGGAGCAGTAATATGTTAAGTTTGTTAGTGATAATTCATAGTCACTCGAAAGTGGTATTCATACTCGCACATAAACACACACACCAAAAAGCAAAAAAATCAAACGAATTCATTTTTTTTTGTTAAACCTCAACGATTAATATATTTTATATAAGGTTTAATTGTATGCTTTTTATCTCTGAAAGGTGACCTGATGGTCTAGGGGTAAGGTGTCGGACTTTTGTGCTGGGGGTTTGGGGTTCAATCCTCGGCCCCAGCACAGATAAGACGTGTATTAAACACAGCTTGTGAATGTGTGGAATGCCAGGCCTCCACCGTGGTTCCTATCCCATGTTAAACTGTAGGTACTCCATTTCACAATCATCCTACCATTACACATTAGCGTAAGTGCGTATAACCCGAACGGGTATTAACACGTAGTGCTAATAACAATATAAATAATAAATTTCTGAAAAAGCTATTTCTTTTTTATATTATTTAATTGGTACTGTTAATTATTTGTTTGGCTTATAGGCACAATATTTTTCGTACAGGATTAGGACCTAGCTAAGAACCATCTCACATTTAGTTTATGGTGATATTATGGTGATCGATACAGCCGTTATTGATCTTTATGGTGCCAAAAATGAGGCCATTAAAACATCAAGTAGAGTACCAAAAGTTGATCCTGCTTCTTTCTTAAGGAATTTTGATATTAAATTGATATTAAAATAAATCATCTCTATGATATTCAATAAATTCCAATTAAATATAAATTATATTTTAGATAATTCTTACCTGGATACACTATATAGTTCCAGAATACGTGTTTATGTACAAGCGTCAAATTGATATTTTAAGAAGCAATTATTAACCTAATTATATACTCCAAGAAACTGCACTATCACAAATAGCACTGAATTGAAACTATTTAATTTTGACTTTATTTTAAATGATATACCACGTAACCAAGATACGCAACCAAACGTTAAACCATCTCGCAAACAACTGGCTGACAAAATCACGGCTTGTAAAAAATAAAAATAAAGAAACACTACCTTGAACCGTAAAAAAAAAGTGTATAAAAAGATCCCGCTATAGCAAGTGTATTGAACCCTTTTAACACGAAAACATTCAACGAACACCGTGACCTAGACACCCATAAACCACCCCTATTCGCGTTTTCCGATACGTTTTTTATTATTACTATTTACAAACTTACAACCCTTCAATTTATCTGTTTCACACCAGACCTTGAAATATATTTCTTTAGCTGCCACCCTCCTTCAACCCTTTCCACGACCCTGAAGTTATCCTTTACAATTTTTTTTACTCATAAATGTGGCATACCGTACTGTGATATAAGTGGACAGAAACATTTAGGCCAGTCACACACTGAAGGTCTTCGTGCCTGGGATTGATTGATTTTTTAAAGTTGCCTTGGCTGTGTTTCAAATATAGAGCAATCAAATAGGAGGAATAATTTTGACTTGAAATTATTGGTTTTTTCATTACCTTAACTGTTATATAGACGTAGAACAATCCTACTTACCTACTCTATGGCACTAGGAACTCGAAAATGCATTACGACACTTACAAAAGTACGCTTCTTATCCCTATCTTGAGTTCTATCCAGTCCACCTCATTACACCTTATCTAATTTTAGGTCCATTCTGCGTTTAGATCTTCCCAATGGTTTCTTCCCATTGGGTTTGCCAGTCACTACGCTGAACACGGTTCTAGATGTTTCGGTTCAGGCTGAATGTCCTACCCACAGTTATTTACAAGACTTTATAATCGGATCCTGTGATGAGTACAGGGTATTGAACCCATAATTATGTAACCTCTTTCACTCCCCATTAGCCACAACCTATTTGAACCAAATATCCTCCTAAGCACCTTGTTTTCGAACATACTAATATTTTTTGTTGTCATATAAGGTATGAGACCACGTTTCAAAATCATAAAGAACGACTGGTAAAATTTTTGTTTTGTATGTCTATGAGTTTTACATTCCTTGAGCAATCAAAATAAAAAATTGCATTTTATTTTATATGTGCACAATTAGTTAATACTCCATTTTTAATGTGTAGCTCTAACATGATGTCAAACCTAAAAAACAATCCAGATCGTTAATCTATTATTCATTCAAAAGGTACTAGTCAAGCCGAAATAATACTTTTAGATGCTATAGGGAATCAAACCTGTACAAATTAGATATCTCCTTTTCTAACACATTCATGTAGGTTTTTTGTACCACTTTTTACTACTTTCGTAAATGTAGACTAAGTGGGTATGAATAAAGAAAGTTCGATTTATAATAATTTGTTTGGATGAGGAGTGTAAAACCAAAACCAGTCAGAAAACCCTCACTACATCACTTCCGATACTCGAACTCTGACCTTCTGATTTCTGACAAATTACACTATAAGAGACTGATGTATTTGACTGCGTGCTTAAAACTGTAGGATTTGGTAGATTTCGTACAGAATAATTGTGGATTCGTAGTTGAGAGATATTAAATTGAGATTAAAATTAAGCTTAGGAACGATATATACATTTTTAAATATCCTCGAAATAATTAGAGCTAAAAATAGTTCAGTTTTTTA
This sequence comes from Timema californicum, assembly GCA_902141385.1. Lineage (NCBI taxonomy): Eukaryota > Metazoa > Arthropoda > Insecta > Phasmatodea > Timematidae > Timema > Timema californicum. Next base: position 70,414 of record CABFOW010003447.1, read on the forward strand.
TTGGACATTAATAATTTGATCACAAGTTGTATTTGACTCCCAAAGACGTGTAATTGTAAGGTAACGTTTAAAGATCTAATAATCGCTTAATTGGATTAATAATTTATTTTATCACCACGTCTCACTAACCGTTTGGGTAAAACGCATATGTACTCATTACGCAAATGGTTTCAACTTTCAAGGATTAGGATAGTGTGAGGGTGGCCACACTACTTGTCTACTAAAGTTTAGTTTTACTGTTCGCAAATATGAGTGAATTTGTTTTCACAGTATAAACCGTATTGCATGACGTTCTGGCATATAATCACACCATTTTTGTCTTAAGAGACCAGGTTGTAAATATTAACTTTTCCTAATATAAAACTATGAATGTGTAAGTAAATTTACCAATAGTCAGTGCAGCTGGCTAGGTTCAAACTCTAGCCTATCGTATCAGACGCGCTAATCGCACCTCGTATACTGTGACCACTTTAAAGATCCGCTTATAACGTTGTATATTAATCCTTTATGGAATGAGGCCATTAAAAATCTGCTTCTCCGTTTCAAATGGACTACTTTAATGGTGGATAGACGTAGATTTGTATAACGTCAACAACAAGGACTAAGCGATACGTGACCAGACTTAAAGTCACCAAGAAGCATAAGCGTTTACGTCACGTTGGTCCAAGACTTGGGCAACTTGTACGCGTGTCTCATTACTATAAGATGTGACAGGACTGATGAGAACACCAGAGTGCAAAACAAAGTAGAATGTAAGCTAATTCAAATGAGAGATTTAAAAGTAGATTTCGCAATTTTTTCTAATGCTGCCGTTGTTGCTTTAATTGGTCATTTTTACATTTAAATTACTAAACAGGGTCATTATCAACATAACAATGCGGTTAAATTACTTGGTTGGCCTCAGTGGTCTTGAGGTAGGCTTAAAGTGTTCGCCTCGGGTCCCAATATTCATGGGTTTCAAACCCTGCCGGGGTTGACGGAGTTCTCTTGAGTGATATAAATCCTTAGCACAACTTTCTTAGGAGGGAAAGTAAAGCAGTCGGACCTATGTCGATTGTGGTTCGTAAAAACACTCTAGAAGGTATGGGGAAATTAATTTCCTGGCAAACTTGATAGTTCCTTTCGTGCTCACTCATAGAAATTCAGTGTGAAAGGCAGTGGGGAGCCACCAAACTTCATGGACTCCAATATTATATGGTATTTTTACCAGATGGCGTGGGAAGCATTAACCAGAATAAAGGATGAGTGCATGGCCAACGCCAGAATTATAGAGATCACATCAAGCCAACCTTCAGGTTGTCGACTTAAGATGAGGAAAGATATTTTATTTTATTTCCAACCCAAATATGTTCCAGTTAAAATGAAGGAGTCATAGTATGATGTTGTAGTGACTAGAAAATATATGCGTCCACGGTTCAGATCAACAATGTCTACATTGAGTCATCGTTTTATTAGCTTATAGCTTAAAGAATCCATCTCAACTCCGATAACCAGGAAATTAGATACAGGGACCGGAAATAGCATCAAGAGTGCAGATCTCTGCGCTCTTTATTTGGTAACAGAATATTGGTAATAGTTTTATAGTTGTTGTTTTTTATTTTAAAACCAAATGTTTTTTAATTTGGTTATCCTTTTTAAAACGCACTAAAACAGTTCCCACGGCTCTTATTTCCCTGTTTTTAAGAGTCAAACATAAATCCATCTCTGAGCTGTGTGTTCTAACAGCGATTGATAATGCTCTGTGTCATTTTCTGGAACGACTTTTCTGTTATGTTCTAACCTATACTACCTTCCCCCCTTCACATGCAACTTCCCCCCCTTTGTAATTTCAGAGAGAAAGAGGGGAGAGGGGAATAGGAAACTTACTATTTCAACGTAAATATAAAAGCTCTCTGTTAGTTCTCGAATATCTTTAAATTTTCTTTTGTGAACAGATAAAAAAAATATTGTAATTTGTTAGAGGAAGGCTAAAATTTACAACCAGTTTTCATCGAGTCTCATCTATAGCTCTACAAACATGTTTAAAGAGTAGTTGAAAATGAGCTAATGTTACGTTCTTAACACATTTTTTGTCTATTAATAAAACTCAAAATATACAGGTTTAAAAAAAAAAGCCTTCCCTGTAGGAATACTTTAACTCTATTTTAGCGTGAACCTTATTTTGAAATAACACATTGTATAATTAAATATTACGTTAGAGTTGAACTTCTGCGTGGAAGTAATTTGTATCTTATTGAGGTGACTCTATTCATAGCATGATTGGCTGGTGAAGGGTAGGTCATGGTTTGAATATCGGTTGAGTGTGATGATGGTGATTTTATCTAAATGTTTGTCAACTCCACCACCACTTAAATACAAGTTTATATTCTCTATAACTATACCATCCTCATACCCTTCTCATCAGTATGAATACATGTAGATAATCCGATTAGGCCTACCCTGATTTTTGTAGGAAGAACAGTATCCAGAACTTACGGACGCTATTAAACAATTTTAATATATTCATACATAAGTTCTTGCTATCTGCAGCTGTCACTTTTGATAGGGATTATTAATACCTATAAAATAACACAATTTATATGTTAAAATGCCAATGTTAGCCGCAAAAAAAAAAATGTTCTTAACGGTTCATCTAAACAAAATCAAATTATAGTAACGTATGGAACACCAAATGCATGATTTTAAGAAGTTCAACATATTTATAATATATATTATTGAGAAGTTTACTGATAGTTAACACCATAATAAGGAATACTTAAAATTACTTAAAGTTAAATAATATATTTAATAATCATAAAAAAACATAATCTTCAACAAAGTTTTGAACTTAATAGTTTTTAAGATACATGTAAATAAAGAAGATTGAAATATGGTAAGAAATAACAAAAAAAAATGGAGAAAGCAGGGAAAACTGTTAGGATAAAAAAAAATCCATTGCAGACTTGGAATATTTTAAAGATAGATCTAAAAATAAGGTTTTAAGAAATTCTATGATGTAAGCCGACAAGCGAGCTATAACGACTAAGCGGCTGCCACTGCTAGCAATATTTGTGCCAACATTTGCGAAAAGTGTCATGTGGTCGGCACAGTGAACTCGTCAACCGTTAAATCAAGTTTCCTAAACTGGAGTTGCTAATTATTTATTAAAGTAGCTTATAATTTATTCTCGCGTGGCTAATTAGGATTCCATTCCAGACCAACTGCATCACAGATAAGTGTTGGAAAGTACCGGAGATAAAACCCTGGGACTTCTTAATTTGTTGCTAGAAATTTTGACAACTAGATCACAGAGATGGTCAAGGTAATGCAATAAGAATAATATTACTATTTATAAATAAAAAAAATACACTGGAATTTGTCTGGGTAGAGGATGGAAATTTATTTAATGGAAAAACATCTCAAAAGTACGCCTGATGAAGATCATTTGAGCCTAGACCAATCAATCGTTACACACCAGCACTCTTTAAAGTTTGTCTGTAATTTAGAACGTTAATATATGTATGGTTTATTTAATTGTATTTCCACTTTACATTTGCAATTATTTATTCAGTGTGAGACCGTCCTCATCACGCGTCTAAGACTGAGGAAGGGTTGTATCCTAGTTTTTCGTTGTAAAACCAAACAATTCACAAACCCTTCTCAACTTCAAGTGTTGACCTGCAGTTAACCTTGAGAATGAAAAAAA
>CABFOW010003448.1:0-21887 GCA_902141385.1 Timema californicum
TGGCACTCTTGGACTTAGCTTGAATAGAGGAATAAGAAGCTAAGGCTTCAGATAGTTAAAATGTAAGAACAAATTTCTTTTTTCGGCTTAGTATTACTTCATCATTATTTATTTATATATTTAACTTTTCAAAATTCTTCTTTCAGCAATATATAATTAATTCTGCAAGGGGAAATTTATAATTAATGTAGATCTTAGATCGATGTTGAATTTTGTCACGTATGAAAAAATTCAATTATTATATGAATATCGAAACTTGATTTATTTTTGTGGGTATCGATACTTAATTTACTATTGAAGATGTCGAACCTTAGGTAATTTTTATGGAAATCGATTGGGTTAAATATATAAATTCTGATCTGATTGTGAGACGGAATAAACTTTATAATGAGGGCTAATATTGATATTTTGCAGCCCATTTTGATCTTTTCATCTATAAATATAACAAAACAGGTTTCACTTGTAGTTTAAAAATACATTCTTGAGAATATCTATTGACCTTATTATGATTGTGCAGTTTAGTTAGGGTTCTGTTTGTAATGGGATTGAGTATAGAGGATTTATAAAAGATAAGGGAGGTTTAGGAACTCGCCTTTGTAAATACTGAAGATAGATTTTGTAATTGATATTTGTGTACGAGGGTCACGTAACTTTACTAGTTTTTCCGTGCCGAAATAAATGATTTAATTATTATTGTTCTTTTCTGATGCAGCTGTTTTGAGTGTAAAACTGAATTTAACTTTTTTATATTTTTTTACATCAATACCCTTAGGTCATATATGTGTTTTCTTATTATTTTCTTTGTGGGTAGATATATACATATATATAATTTTCTTTGAGGATGAACGCCAACATATCATTCCCGCAACCGGTGTGAGTTGCGTGCTCTGAGTTTTTAATATTATACTCAGACGTTCAAAACAATAAATCCAGCTACGCACTCCTATTGCCCTTTTTTCTACCCTTTTTGATGGTATTCGTTTGGACCTCCTATCGTGGATTAGTTTTGCTAAGTAGGGTTCAATTTAAAACTATATCAACAAGTAATACATATATATATATATATATATATATTTATATATTTGAAATTATATTAACAAGTAATACGAATTATTTTCAAAACCAACTGTAGATACTTATTGTAAAAAATATATATATATAGTTATATAGTACAATAAATATCTTACTGTGGATATTTATTGTAATATATATATATATATATTAAAATAAATATCTACAGTTGTTTTTGAAAATATATTGAATTTTATGGAGAACAAACTCGATAAAAGTGAAAAAACGGTTTCTGTAAAACAGTTTATAGTTAGTGCATTCTGTCTTTTGAAAAGTGTTTCTCTACGAATAAATAATAAATATAGGGTAAAGGTCGGAGAGGTGCCGCTGGGAGAGAAATTCCGATTCACGTGACTTAAGCTGAAGGAGAAGGCACACTGCCAGTCAATAAGATAGCCACGCTAGTTCCAGCCGTTTTACCAAATCATTCATCGCTATACAAGTAAGATCTGAGAAGTTATCTGTCTTTTTGTCTCCAATAGTGATTTGGTGAAAAACAAATGTATTAAAAGAAAATATATATTCTAGTATATTATAAAGAAACAAAGAACTTAGGGTTAGTATTGTTATTTCTTATGATAGTAGGGTGACTCTTCCTTCTGTGTGCTGTCTCTCCCTTGAGTCAGCCATGTTACCCCCCTCGTAGTTTGGTGCAGCATTTGTACCTCAAGTTTGGACGGATGCCACATGCCAATTGAGGGACACCGCACCTCAATTTTTGCTTTATTAAATAAAAGACAGAGTAGCTACGAAAATAGTATTTATATTAATATTATATATATCACATTTAAATGAAGTTGCCTCTCGTCTATAAACGAAGAAGTAACTGAGCAGCGTGGACAAAGGAGGACCTTAATAATGCTATGCATGCTGTTGTTGAAGAAAAAATGAAAATTATGGAAGCTGAAAGAAACTCTAGTATTCCAGAAAGAAATTTTCGAAGAAGTTGCACCAAATAGTTTGCACCTATTCTACACGGGTACAATTATATTTGGGGCTATAAGGGAATTATTTTAACCAGATTGATAAAATGATTAGCATAACAATAATATACTTATTATAACAGAAATATAAAAGATATGTTTGATTACAATAGATATACAAGAACATAAGATATAAGCTCCAAATTATTACTGTCTTGTCACATCACGGGCAAGATCAAATGCAGTAGGCTTGAAAAGCAATGTTCAGTAACAATACAGTTGAACTGACGCCAGACTACGGTCAGGAGATTCTAAAATAAAAACAGTGAGATAATTATAAACAAAAGTTAACTGGAAATCATATACATATAGTATTAACACATTTATAATTTAAGCTAGCTTGCTTGATTGGACTTAAGAAATTTCCTTAAGAGACATAGTATAATGAATTGCAATAGTAAGGTTATTTGAATACATTTGTAGATGGCTAACAAACAGGTGTCTACTCAAAATAGTACTATTGCCATGGTGCTCGAGGGTCATGAGAGCAAGCCCAACTTAGTTTTAGTTCTTTTCTATGACTGGAGCTGTAGTAAATGGATGTGTCGGGAAACACCCTGTCGCCATAATTGTTGAATATTTTACTAGAAGGTATGTTGGCGTTATCCGATCCCATCCAGCCACGGTGAGTAGATTTTGAAGCATATAATTCCTGAATTTATTAGCTTTAATTATCTTCTTTGGATTTCACTATTGTAAGTTTAGTATTTGTATTCAGATTTGTATTATTAAAATCCTTTGTAGTATTTTCTATTGGGAGCACGTGGATCATATCCGTGTCCATCCAGTCGCTAACAGTAGGTTTTGATGGATATTATTATTATTAAATATTTCAGATATAATCCTCTTCTTTGGATTTTGTCAATATATTTATTATAATTTCGTATTTTTACGTAGCCTAATTGTGTAGGTGTCAACTTTACATGATTTACACGCTAAAAAGTCTAGTTTTAGATAACGCTTTAAAATGTCAATAAGTTCTTCATCATGTTTAGGGCGTGAAACTGAAAATAAACTAATTCTTCATATTGAAAGATTACAAACTGTAGAACTTGCTCCTGTTATGAAAACGGTTCAAGAACTGGCATTTTACCTTAGTGTTCAGTGTGGCCTTGAAACCAATGTTAATACCGAGAAGCAATCAGCTAGCAATTATTTGTTCATATCTGCCATGGAGCGTAATCCACCACTATCAATTAGGAAACAGATTATATGTTTATTGCTAGAGCCCAAGGAATGAACCGGGAGCAGGTGAATCAATATCTTGATCTATTGACTAGAATGATAGAATAACACGTTCTAATGAGAAAACCAGCAAATATATACAATGTAGATAAGACCGGCTTACAACTTAACAATAAGCCAGGTAAGGCTTTGGCATTAAATGTTAGTTAGGATGTTCATATCTTCACTTCAGTGTAAAAAGGAGAAACCATCTCTCTGATAGCTTGCACAAATGCCGAAGGCAACTTTTTACCTCCATATTCTAGTTGTAAAGGGGTAAATAAGAAAACCAAGTTTTCAAATGGAATGCCTCCCTGATCGGTTGTAGCTGTGAGTAAAAAATCAGTATATGTTAATTCATAAATATTTACAGACTGGCTTGAAATTCATTTTGCACCCCAAAAACCTGCTGGAAAACCTTTTCTTGTTTTAGATAGCCATGTATGTACATGAAATGTTACAAAATGTTGAAAATTGCGGTAAAGCACGACATTATTCTTCTATATTTACCAAGCCACACTATGCATTACCTTCAGCCTTTAGATTGATCCTTTTTTCAACCCCTAAAATATTGGGCTTGTCAAAGTTGGACGTTGGCAAATGATAAATGGAAGCTTACTCGCCTGCAGTTTGGTAAGATTCTTAGCCATGCTTGGTAAAATGCAGTAACAACAGCAACTGGAGTAGCAGGATTTTGTGCAACTGTAATATTTATATTAGAAAGATCAACAATTCCAAGTCATTCTTTTGTAATGTCCGAAGATACTCCACACATAGATAATCCAAATGAACTAAGCTCCACTATTACAGATCCTCAGCCTTGTACTTCCTCAAATGGTGGTGAGCAATTCCGTATGGAAACCAATCATCAACTAGATCCAACCACACCCCTAAATCCTAATTAAATCCTTGGGAAAATATCAAAAGTGGGGCCTTCCAACCAAATGCAATCAGATGAAGTTATTACAGAGAAACGTTGTATTGAAGGGGGGAAATTAAAAGCGACTAATCGCCAAACGTAAGCACAAAAACCACACAGTCTCAATAGACCCACCCCACCAAGAAGCTCCTGTAGACTTCAAAAGCCACAGATATCATCATCTTATGATAAAAAAATCATCTCTTCTGTCTGAAAGTGAGGAATCTGAAAATTCCATTGAGGCCGAATGTGAGGAATGTTTGGAGATATTTAAGGAAACTAATTATACAGTGGTCTGTATTCAATGCGTTATTTGCTTCAAGTGGCTTCATCATTCATGCTCAATACTTCAACATATGTGCTTAATTTGTGGCAAGAAAGAAAAAAGAAAACAAATAAGAGACATCCATAAAAAATAAACGTCAAAAACTAAAAAAGTAATAAAATATTATATAAGCCATCTCTCCCACACCCATTACGGCATCTTACACACCCCTGTAGGAGAGATGAACATTTTTTATAAATTTTTCAAAAGAATAATTTTAGCTTTTAAACTTGTATTTTGTATATAAGAAATAGAATAGTTATGAGAACATTTATGAAGGATGCAAAAGATGGTATTAAAACATGTTTTGCTTTTAAAGTTTTAGTTTCATTTGATAATTTAAAAGTATGTGCCATCAATCCCACCTTTACCCAATAAAACCACTAAAATACGTTCACTTTTTTATGAGTTTTCAAAAATATTTTTATCAATATTTAAGTCTTCTTTCTTTAATTACTTATAGTTTTGGCAAAATTGGCTATATATATATATATAGCCAATTTTGCCAATTTTGTTGTTGGGAGTCCTCCCGCTGTCCGACTGAGTCCCGATTAGAGTCCTCCCCTCGCTTTTATACTATCGCCACCAAGATGGCGGCGACGGTACAAAAGGAAGGGAAGGTCCCGGCGGGACCCGCCGAAAAGCGAGAGGACTTGCCCGGACTACGAGAGCCCACTTTATTAAAATCATAATTACAAGGTAGTGGTATATATATATATATATATATATATATACCACTTCCAACTTCCTCTGGACTATATATAGTTAAATTATAGTATATTCCTATTAAAATAATTAACACCATAGCACCCCCTTAATTCTTCCATCACTTCCTGTTTTCTACATGATCTGGTTGGCATTAATCGTAAGCCATGGCATGTATGATAGCTACCATTTATAATTATTCTCATATATTTAACCTACTAGATTGTCTCCTCGGTTTCTCTTGAACTATTCTATTAATGTTCACGAGAACTTTTATATTACCAAATGTATTGATTTTATAATATTGAACAAGTCACAAAATATTCAAGCCTCCAGCCAAATATAGCTTCACAGGCATTCAATCAATCAAAATTTTGAAGTCTCTTGTGATGGTATAGACTATTTTATTAGCCAATAAATTGCGTAAGTACCCTCGACATTCAAACCACTTTCACACTGAACACACCCAATACGAGGGATTTGCTGTAGGTTAAATCTCCTATAGCAAACTCTAATAAACAATGGTGGTGGCGTTTGAATAAACTAAGGTGAATAAAACGATGACAAAGCTCACGTAAGTAATCAAGCAGACTAAATAACAATTTCAATTAGTATGGTTTGCTGAGGCGGAAAGATCAAGGCTCGGTGTACTGGTGGCAGTTTTACTCAATAGTTTCACACATTCTTTCCACGCGCATGTGAATATACTTCCTCCAAATTCTATCCTCCTCATCCAAACCACATTAGCATAATTAAAATATAAATAGCCCTAGCGTTCAGTTGTTTATAAGTGAAACAATTCCCTCTAATGGAGTTTGTTGATAAGAATGAATTGTACATAATATTTACATATGCCCTATTAATATACTTGCATCAAGGTTTAGGTATGAGGAAGGAAGGATCGTTATGAAATATAATCAGATGTGTGAAATAGAAGATTTTTTCTTGTGTAAAATCTTTCTCGTTTCACTAAGACAGGATTTGAACCTTTATATCATAATCTATGTGTCATCAGATTTGGGTTCCATGTCGTCTTAGTTCATTATATTTGTATTACTACCCGTTAGAGCACATTTACACTCACCGGGTAGGGCTGTAGAGTCTGTTCATGATAGTTTTCTTTTACCTGGATGACAGTTCAAAAATCATATGTTTAGGTTTTTGATTGCTAGCACTTGTAAAAGATCACTGTTTTGTTATAAATATTAAGTTTTTTTAACTACCTGTTATATTTTACATTTAAAATAATTGTAAAAAAAATTGTTTCCACCGTGGTCAACCACATGGCTTAAATATGCTGGCGTCCGGGGTTCAATCCCCGGTCCCAGCAAAGATTTATCTGATTACCAAACCCTTCCTTCACCTCTGACAAGACATCTTGTGAATGTGAGGAATGCCAGGCCTCCACCGTGGTTCGGATTCCACGTTAAACTGTAGGTCCTTCATTTCATCTCACAATCACCCTACCATTACACATTAGCGTAAGTGCGTATAACCCGAACGGGTAGTAAGACGCGGTGCTAATAATAATAATAATAATACACATGGCTTAAATTCGTCGGTCACTGTTTTGAAGCTATTTTATTTAAAAATTTTGTGAAATTGCTGTGAATAATAATTATTTTGAAGTGGTATAAAACTAAAAATAAAAGTAAACTAATGTCGTGAAAGAATTATAAGTATTATAATATGGAGTAAATAATACTTAGCACCACGTCTTAATACCCGTTAGGGATATACACTTAAACACTAATTAGGCTAATGAGTTAGGGATTGGGAAGGTTGAATATACAGTAAGTGAAACCGCATTTACGTGGAGAGAGAGTGTAAAACCATATAGGAAAAACCATCCCCAGTTCACCCGAGAAAGATTCAAACCTCCATCTATCCATCCCATGCTCGGCAATCTAGTTCAACACAAAGCTAGCGCATTAGCTAACTACGCTACCGAGGCGGGTTCTGGAGTAAGTGTTGCCGCATCTGTTTGGAGGGAAAGTTGGAAAGTATCTAGGATAAATCCCCTCAGTACACCTGGCCGGGATACAAACTCCAACCTCTCCATCACCAGAAGTAGAGACTATTACGCTTGTCTGTGCGACCACTGGTTTAGTTGTAATATAAGTTGTTAATGAATGGACTAGTAGTACGAACGTGCTGTTCTAGGCTATATTGAAATGCCGTTTACTGAGGCACAACTGTGATGGGGAGGACCGTATCTGACAGTTTAAATAGTTATTAAAACCACTTTCATAAATCAAGTATTGTATTTGTCATCTGTCCTTTTTGATTGATACCTTCAACACACACAATAAATTTAATTGTTACCAACGCTAACCGCAAATATAAATGAATTTATATCTTCTAAAGGGTCATTTCTGTCCGAATACCACTCAAGTCTAGTAATAATATTGCACGTCTGTGCTACATCATTCGTAGCCCAGTTTGTGGCCATATTATCCAGTACTAATGTACCGTTGTCCAGGGGACGCCTGAATGTACTAATCGTACATCCTTGCCGTGGAGGCTCTTTCCATGTACCAATTATATGAGGGGATGGTGATGAGTGTGAGATTGTGGAACTAGATGAGACTTCTTAAACCTAAATTAAGCCTAACCAACCAAACCTTGGTGAGAATTGGGGTAATTCCTGTTTTGGTAAAAATATCAAAGTTACCAGCAAGGAATAGAACACAGGACCTCCAGGTTCGTAGCCAGGAAATTACTACTATAATATATAATGTTTAAAAAGGGAATAATAAATGTCCCAATTTAAATGCAATGTTGGATTTCCACCATTTACTTTGCACGTGCACACCAATCGACAAAATAAAACAGGCAGTTGGAATCGAACTCATTACATCAAATCAAATCCATAGGAGGCTTAGGGCAAATTATCTATAATCAACTAACATTAATATCACTGAAAATATCCTCAAAAAGCCATGATACATCCATTCCTCGACCATATGACCGGCCTTCACAAGTAGGAACCCGCCCTGATATAATGCAACATAAAGTGTTAGCGGAAAGTTGAGAGAGTGATGGATGGGATTAGAGAGTGGGAGAGAGAATATTACCGGCTTTGAAAGATTGAGGCTGCGGGGGACCAGAAAGACTGATTTCTTGGAGACTGGCCGCATTCGTCTTCATTACGGATAGTCAACAAGTAGATGGAAACTCTCATCAGAGGATGACTCTATATTTAATTTCGCCATTTTTATATTTGGTTTGTCTATACTTTTTTATTTCTAAATATACAATTTTCTCACTATCATCTTAGCGTTAAAAAAATATAAGTAGAGATAATATTTAAATATTAAATTCTGTTTAGGTTTCGCATTGAAACAGTTTTTTTGGTATCAATTTATTTAAATCCTAGATTGTATGACCAGAACTGGGGGACATGATGACGTCATAGTAACCTAGTCTTGTTTGTCGGGTATGGTGTCCCAAACATGTGTACCAAGATATTGTTTTCCCATTCCTCTGTTATAACATTTCAAAGTGATTTCTTACACTCAAATGAAAATGTGTGTGTCTAATTCAATGTGCATTTGTTCAAGAGCTACAAATTGTGGTTCAGTTACTTCCTAGTATCCAACATACAGATATTAGTTCAGGCGTTCATTATTTCAGACACATATTACAGTTCATGTGTTCATTTTTTCAGACACATATTACAGTTGATGTGTTTATTATTTCAGACACATATTACAGTTGATGTGTTTAGTATTTCAGACACATATTACAGTTGATGTGTTTATTATTTCAGACATATATTACAGTTGATGTGTTTATTATTTCAGACACATATTACAGTTGATGTGTTTATTATTTCAGACACATATTACAGTTGATGTGTTTATTATTTCAGACACATATTACAGTTGATGTGTTTATTATTTCAGACACATATTACAGTTGATGTGTTCATTATTTCAGACACGTATTACAGTTGATGTGTTCAGTATTTCAGACATATATTACAGTTGATGTGTTCATTATTTCAGACACATATTACAGTTATTGTGTTCAGTATTTCAGACACATATTACAGTTCATGTGTTCATTATTTCAGACACATATTACAGTTATTGTGTTCAGTATTTCAGACATATATTACAGTTGATGTGTTCATTATTTCAGACACATATTAAAGTTATTGTGTTCAGTATTTCAGACACATATTACAGTTCATGTGTTCAGTATTTCAGACACATATTGCAGTTGATGTGTTTATTATTTCAGACACGTATTACAGTTGATGTGTTCAGTATTTCAGACATATATTACAGTTGATGTGTTCATTATTTCAGACACATATTACAGTTATTGTGTTCAGTATTTCAGACACATATTACAGTTCATGTGTTCAGTATTTCAGACACACATCTTACAGTTGATGTGTTCAGTATTTCAGACACACATATTACAGTTGATGTGTTCAGTATTTCAGACATATATTACAGTTGATGTGTTTAGTATTTCAGACACATATTACAGTTGATGTGTTTATTATTTCAGACACATATTACAGTTGATGTGTTTATTATTTCAGACACATAATTACAGTTGATGTGTTCAGTATTTCAGACACACATATTACAGTTGATGTGTTCAGTATTTCAGACACATATTACAGTTCATGTGTTCAGTATTTCAGACACACATATTACAGTTCATGTGTTCAGTATTTCAGACACATATTACAGTTGATGTGTTCCGTATTTAAGACACATATTACAGTTGATGTGTTCAATAATTCAGACACATATTACAGTTGATGTGTTAAATTATTTCAGACTCACAGCCATATAAATATTTTTTCTGCACTGCACATCACCACCTACTCCGGATATACGCTCACTGTTTCCAACCTGTGACTCGGGTCAGTTTTTTAATCAAGTCATTTATTATCCACTACCGGCTTGTCGTCGCTTCACATCTTTCAGGGTGTACGTCTATATACTAATTATATTAGGCCTGATGTGTTAGGGATGAGGGAGTTAGAATTTAGAAGAAATGTACCATCATTTGCGTGTGTAAGATTTGAAAACTCCTTAAGTAAAACAACATTAAGTACACCCGATATGTTTTCGAACCCCGATCTCTCCGTGTTCGGCAGTCCAGTCTATTGCGAGAGAGACAACCTGCACTATTCAACCACAGAAGTGGGTAACACAAAAATATAATATATAAGTATATTGTTATTATTAGTGGTATTGGCAATCCACACTTATTATGTTCGATAAATCCCAAATACTGCCCAACTTTTCAAAGAATTATTTCGCTAAACATTAGTGAGCAATTTGCAAATCTCATTTTTGATATTAAAACTGTCAGATTATTACTTTTTTTTTAGCACCGCGTCTTAGTACCCGTTTGGGTTACAATCTTATGTATGCATTACGATAATGATTTTAGCGATTAGGAAGCTTATATTTAGAGGATGTGTAACCACATTTACTTGGAGGGAGAGTGGAAAACTATTGTGGAAAAATAACCATCAGTACTCCTGACTGAGATTTAAACCTCTATCTACCCTTCATCGGCAGTCTAATCTACTGCTAGAGTAGCGCGTTAGATGATGCGGACACTGAAGGGGTGTACTTAATTAATTACATTGCGTGTTGCTTTGTTTTATATATTTAATGTTGCAGAAATGTGTACCATTACCATTTCAATCAGACAAATACACATTAACAGAGTTGACATACATTTTGAAACAGGGTTGGCTAAAAAATGGAGCATAATAATCATAATTGGTTCTGGATCGATACTCAATTTGAAACCGTTTTCTCCCCTTGATCCATGAAAATTAGGATGGGCCCGGTCTTACTGGTCATGATGTTCCTCACGATCGTCTCTTTGGATGATTTGGAACCAATGAGACACCACTGATAGTTTCAAATTGAATAAGGAACAAGAATCTTCTGTATCTTTATTTCTCGCTGTTGGTTATTCCAGTGCCCTGGTGTTACAAGATCTGCAACCCCCCACATCGACCTCCCCCCAAGTTATAGGAAACAAATTGGTCTAGCAAAGGAACACATTTTCTTAATACTTGACGAGTATGTAGCATCATTTCTAGAAACATTCATCATCAAACTATAGGCCTGGGAGATAATTACACTGTTGTGTTAGATATAAGGAGGGTTGAATTTATAGGAGATTCACCCGAATTTGCGTGTGCGTGGGGTAAATCACCTTCAGTATACCTGATTGGGACTCGAACCCCCTATAACCCCATCGCCAGAGTTTTATTATATCGCCAGAGTGACGGCTTCTATCAATTAACTACCGAAATGGGTAAGTTATGATCAAAATACTTATCCAGAATTCCACATGTACACCCAAATGAACTAGCGAGAGATAATCTACAGGAATTGCACTTATATTAATAATGTATTCGGAGTCTTATTTATCAAAGAGTCTCGCAATCCCAGCAGACCATCCGTAATTTACAATAAATAATCTAAAAGGATTATACCAGAACTTAATTAGAAAGGGTGGAAAGAAAATTATTTAAATGATAAAGATACAGCTTTAATACACCAGCGAAGTGTTGTATCCTTATGTTCCCACCCCCGACAAACGACACAAGATAAATACACCAACCAAGTGTTATATCCTAATGTTCCCACCCCCGACAAACGATACAAGAAAAAAGTGATATCTTTGTCTGTGTGTTCACCACTAAAACCAAAAAGGAATAAATATGGTTTTTGAAGTTTCTGCTTTAATTGATTGAATTTTAACGGATCGGTGGGTAATCGAACTAAACGTCAAGATCACTTGGTCTAGTTACCTGGTGAAGGGTGGGTTGGTGCTCTAACTAGGACTGGTAGGACCGGATGCAGTCAGGTGTTTTTTCCTGAATTGTTTCCCACTTTTCCTTACCAAAAATACGCGTACATTTAATCTAAAAGTTGCCCTCCTCATTCTATTTTACTAGATTAATTGGATGTGGATTGTCTCGACGGATGCGGTGGCAAATGGTGCAGTATTTAAATCTAGATGTTATTTAATATTCTTTGTTTGCACCTATATTTTAAACTCATATTAATCTTGAGCACGAAGTAATAACTTTCGCAACCTCGCTTCTTAGGATAAAGCGCTAAACTTCCAGAGTGAGTTATTATTCCGACCATGAAATGGGAGGGTGGTACGGGGAGTAATAAACAACACTGTTTGTGTCGTTGTGGCGGGCTGGCTGCTTGTTATCATTTCCGTGCAAACATTTTTATTTCATACAACGTCCACTCAGGTATATGCATTGCTCGTGTTATGAAAAGGAGTTTTAATTATATTGTAAAGGGTATTAATTTGTATATTCCTACCAAGCGGGAACAAACAACTAGCGGGAACAACATAATTAATTTAAAAAAATCTCTTTCGGTTCATATGTATAAATTAACATAAAAACAGATTAGATTTCTTATTGTTATTGTTATTATTATTATTATTATTATTATTAGCACCGAGTCTTACCACCCGTTCGGGTTATACGCATTTACGCTAGTGTGTAGTGGTAGGGTGATTGCGAGATGAAATGGAGGGCCTACAGTTTAACGTGGAATCCGAACCACGGTGGAGGCCTGGCATTCCCCACATTCACAAGATGTATTGTCAGAGGTGAAGGAAGGGTTTGGCAATCAGATAAATCTGTGCCGGGACCGAGGATTGAACCCCGGACCCCCAACACTGAAGTCCGACACCTTACCCCTAGACCACCAAGTCTCCCGATTAGTTATTAATAAAACTAAGGTCCCTGTACACATAATGGTATATTCAAATTAAGGTTTTATTTTACGTACTTATAATATGTTAATTTTAAGACAAATATATATATATTATTAAATATAGTTTTTTTACGTATTTGGTCAATTGCATCGATTCAAACTTACATGGCAGGTATCTTATAGCCCGAATGAGTATTAAGACACGAAAAAAACTCCACACATGGCAGGTGAATGTTGATACATAGTCAAAACCTTCGCAACAAGGACTACCTCATATATTGGGTTCACCTCTACAGTCGAAACCATTATAAATTATTTCTTATCTTAAGTCAGAGGAAGTGTAACCACATTTTCAGAGAGAAAGAACAAGAAACTAAGTAATAAAAATGTCCTCGTGTACTCGGCGGGGATCGAAACTCTGACATCCTCGTTCCTGGAAAATCAGACAAGGCAAAACTGAACATTTTGTTCACGTTACAACCAATGAGGGTATTCTCCTATTCACATATTATCGTTTAACTAATATCATTTTCAACCCAAACTACAACTTAGCTTTACTTAACTCATCATAGTTTTACTGGCTATTGTTCTCAATTTATTTAGTGTGGATGCTATTGACGAAGCCTGAAACTGGCCACATTGCGAATTGGCAAGATCCTTCACACATTGGTCAGTTGGTCCAGTCAAATAGCGAAATGATAACGTCAACCTGGCCATTGTCCAACGCTCTAGGTAGTATGACACAACACAATCCCAACCTAGCCTAACACAACATAACATAACACAACATAACATAACATAGCCCAATATAACCTGATCCAACCCAGCCTAGCTTAATCTAATCAGACTGCACCAACAATTAAAACCTAAGTGACATCACAGTGTTTATAATATTTTGTTCATCTCTATTATGTGAGTTCAGAAAATGAAATAGTTACAAATAATACAATATAAGTGAGATGTTTAGAATAATTTTTACTTTGGTCAGTTATTTACAGCCAACGCTAGACCTGGCCCGTTAATGTCCAAACTGTTGGTAATATTCGATATAGTTCGTGCTTTGGCTAATTTCGGTGACAAAGGCTAGAAGTGTCCGGTCATTTCACGGACTGGCTAAATTTCGGGCTTTGACCACGACATAAACTTCATGATCATCAATATTAGGATGCATCTCAGTGTCCCTGACATATACATACGTTAAACCATTAGTTTACTTTGGACACCTACTTTTACCATTTACTTTATCCCCTTACTTACTCCTCCCAATATCTCCTCTACCACTCAAACCTCTTCCTTCTTCTTCCTCTTCCTCCTCCTACATTATTCCCCTATTCATTTGTTCAATGTGCCCCTCTAAATTCGTTCTTTTACCTCCCCCCCTATTTCTTCCTCCTTATTCTCCCTTATAGTTCTCCTGCTTCTTTATCACACGAAGTCTTTATTCTACTCACCCCCCCTACTTTATCCTCCTGATTTTCCCTTTCCCCTCTCTCCTTATTCTTCCACTTCCTAACTCCCCTCACATAATATGTTTGCTATGATTCAGACTATTGCCCGTTGGACCTAGAGAAGAATCCCCCATATTCAAGCTGCCAACGTGCAGATTCTTTTCTTACATCCACTGCTGTTTCCAGCCTATGGCCTGGGTCAGTTTTTTATTCACTTGCGCCATTTAATTAATTATTATTAAAGGAAGCTCTATGCAATATTTAAAAATATTATCACAGCGTCTTACTACCTGTTACGGTTGTACGCATATAATGATAACTACTCTTATGGGGAAAGGATGAGGAAGGAAGCATTTCAGACTCAATGCACGTGCATTTGATTGGAAGGGGAGTGGAAAGCAATTTAGAAAAAAGTTTACCCAATCAGAATTAGAACCTCTATCTCCCCGTCATCAACTGTGATGCCTTAAACTATTTAGCCACATATATGGATGTCAAAATATTACTACTCTAGTATTATTTTTTCTTCCAAGCCAGTGAGCAGAAGTTCTCAATATCAATATTATTGTAATGATTTGCCAACGGAAAGGGTCAGGTTGGAATCCTGAACTGATACATTCCATTTCTCCCCCACTCTTTCTTCACAAAAATGTGGGTACGTTAGTCTGTCGGAAGCAAAGCCCGATAACGACAAATGAACGGATTTTTTTCCTTAATCCTTGGACTGGGCGTTTCAAAATAACCAAAGCCCAAAGTTCTATTTAATTTTTGGCTTTGGCTATCTCCAAACAGCCAAACCTAGAATTTTACAACGACCAAAGTGGAAAATACATTTTTTAGGTTGGGTTAGGGTTCAAAAAACAAATTTGTTCAGGTGGTCTTGATAATTTAAAATAAATTTGTAATCTTGGTCCGGTTATGCTTGCATATCAGTGAGATCCACTTGACCTCTTGAATTCATATGGTTGCTCAAATTTGGGCATGCACCACCAGCTCGTTTTGGCCGCTATACCAACATAAATGTTATTTCAAGCTTTGGTCGTTAGTAATGTTATAATCTAAGGTTTGGCTGTATGGAGATGGCCAAAGCCAGAAATTGAATAAAACCTCGGGCTTTGTTCATTTTAAAACGTCCAATTCTAGGATAGAGCAAAAAATACATCTATTGGTTGTTTTTGGGCTTTGCGCCCAACTGTTACAATACCTCTCATTTCTAACATACCTAAACCTATCTCACTAGCATAATTAACATGCGTGTGTGTAGCCCAAATGGCCTATGAGACGTGATGGAAAGCACAATAACTACCAATTATGGTAATTAAAATACTATATCATAATCACTGATATGAATGTATTTTGTCTCAAAAGAAATATCAAAATGAGATTATCCCTCCTACATTTGCTATAATTTCCACCTTTATTTGAAAAATTTAGCTATTGCTATTAAAATACTATTTAAAGGTTATTACAACTATGAATTCTAATAAGAACTATAGTTATTTATGCTTATACACAAGTCTACTATTTTTTACAAGATATAATAAGTTATATATAGCTTAATTTATCTTTCTAATGATTGGTTTGATAATAATTAGACAATTTAATTTATTTACTTTAAGAAACCAACACCAAAGGTCTGATGAACCACAAAAACTTTATCTCTCGTTTTTCTTAAAATAGTGATATTTAATAAAGACTAGTAATATTTGCCAAACTAAATAGGTATAATAATTCCACCAAGGACTAATAATTAAAAAATCATTACAAAATGTACATAAACATTAATAGTATAGGAACATATCCATGCACCAAATAATATAAAAATAATTTTTATTTTCAAAGAGATCAATTAGAAATATATATTTGCTTGTTGCTCAGAAACTATTGGATTTATTAAAAATAATTCAAATACGCGACTCCTCTTTTTAACTGTGGGGCTCTATCACAACTATACAATGATATGTTATTTCTTATCTTAATTAGTTGTGGAAATATTATATGAATTCTTAATTATACTTATGTAAAGTACCATCAAAGTTATTTTCATGGAAAAAAAAGTGTTTCTGGTTTATTTGTATAGTTACAAAATTTATTCAAAATTGTTAAGAAGGATCACCAAAAAAATCAATTTCTCTCTTTTTGTCCTTGACTATACTACCTTCAATTTTATGATTCTATATATAATTCCAAAAACCCATCAGGGGAAACTTATGAAAACCCTAGATAACAAGTTTTAGCTTGATCGGTAAAATGATTTCTGCTCTAAGCCGATAATATACATACAAACAGATGTAATCGCTTGAGCACTTTTTTTGTTTAAGGTGGTCATGTATATTTGACATTTATTTAAATCTCTAATTTGATTTTTTTTACAATTACAGTACAAATCTCTACAAAATATTGAGATAATGTATAAAGAAGTTAGTCTCAAATTATCAAACAGTCAGATAATCTGTTTTAATACAAACTGCATTTATAGACCAGTCCACAACGAAAATGATAGAAACTTCGATAAAAGTTAACTATTGTGAAGTTTTAAAAATGTACCAGTAGCTAGGCCTAATATTGTTCTAAAGGTGTGACTTTAACCGACACTGCTGAGAGTCAATTTTGTTCATCACACTTATTATTATATACTATACCTATCGCAACAGAGTGTATTGCTAGTGACGGGAAGATAGTATGTTTGAATTTTAATCAGGAAGAGTTTACTTGAAGTTATACAATGCTATGAATTCGGAAAATTGGAAAACATACAGTACATTATATTTTAATTGGACTACGCATGATCTGTTGATGCTCAGAACGTTTTTTTACCTAAATCAACCGGCTACGTTTAAAAACCTGAGTGGTTGTGATAACCTACACTCAATCCCTCCATCAGAATGTCATCTGATAATACGTGCTCATTTAGGTGAATAACATGAGTTGGGTGCTCAAATGACCTGCTAGTTAGGGAGGATGATCGAACATCTTGAAGATTCTCTTTTAATCAGAGATGATATCTGAACTAATCAAATATTTGTGAGTTGTTTACTCATTATAATCAATTATTTACATTACGTGTTTGATTTAAGCTTGTTACTTAATATTTTTGACATGATAAAATTATTATAATTTAAGGACACAACGGTGAAGGTAAATTATAAGTTAAATTTTACCACAATCTCTTGCGAAGAGTATTTTAAAACATTGAACAACTATAGTTGAACTATTGTTTAATGTTATGTTTCTGTACTAGATTGGGTCAGTTTTTAAACCTTTTTCTCCTATGATATTGGGGTTTGACAACAAATATTTTATACAAATTTTATATTTTGTACATAGTCACATGTCATTTCTCTTTTTGTTGTCGATACATTTGTTTTAAATTGTGCAGATAATCATTTATTCTACTTCTGTTTCTCCAGTAGATTTGACGGGGCGGCCAGATGGAGGAGTGCTGAAGTTGGATCGAACCCGGTACCGTCATGATCCTTACGCCCGCTACACTGGCACGAGCGTCAAGCTGCCCATGTGAGCGTCAACCCTTAAGGACATCAACAAGTCCGGTGACCTTGAACAACAACACCAGAGTGGGAGCTCCTCCGAATGAGTCCTTAGTGTTTGGGACAAGTGAGATAAAGGCGAGATATATTTTCTACCCCCGAGAAGACTCTGGAAATTTGCAGTATCATCTAAACTTATTTCTGTTTACCTATAGCTTAAGTGTATTAGAAGCAATACACTGGCTATTTTCTGAATAGTTATAGAATGCCCTGTTTAGAAAACTAAGGCTAAATATAATAAAATCACAACTTTCAATATTAGACACTCTCGAAGAAGACAAAATGGTATAAACTCACAAGCTAAGCTCATAAAATATTAACTGACCAATTTTTATTAACTATATCATTAATATCGCTCAACATGTTCCTATGTACAGTACATAAATAAAGTATGTTGTGACCAAAAGGAATGCCAGACCTTGAACAAAAATAATTAATACTAGATTTTCAAATAAATGCCTAAAATGAAATTTTGATTAAATGATGGTTGTTTCAAATACCTGGGGAAATTTTATTGAGTAGGTGATTTGTATTCAAATTCCAATAGTATTTAATTTGTATACATTGTATTTATTTATCCAACCACTTTGCATATCGTGATTCATATTTCGATGTATTAACCTTTTTAAAAAGCAACACATGATTCTAACAGATGTTTCAGTTAACGATATTTTTTTTTAAAAACGAACCAAAAGTGTAATTAGACTTTCAGATCTGTCCACACTGAATGTAAAATAATATAATAAGCGTATTGGCTAAGTTTTAACTTACTTTATTTCACAACACTAATTTAATGTTTTATATTTCTCTAGTATTATTATTATTATTATTAGCACCGCGTCTTACTACCCGTTCGGGTTATACACACTTACGCTAATGTGTAATGGTAGGGTGAATGTGAGATGAAATGAAGGACCTACAGTTTAACGTGGAATCCGAACCACGGTGGAGGCCAGGCATTCCTCACATTCACAAGATGTCTTGTCAGAGGTGAAGGAAGGGTTTGGTAAATTTCTCCAGTTAATACACAATCTACTTACTATATTTTTATATACTATTTGTTGAAACACCATCGTATCAAAAGAGATTTCAATTATTTCTCTCAACATTGACAATCCCTTGGTTTGGAATTCTTGGATATGTGAAAATTACATTCTCTTGAATAAATATATACTCTTATCAAAATCAAATTCAGTTCTAGTTACATAAATGGTTTCCAATCAGTGGGTCGTAACATGTTTCGGGTTGGATCGAAATGATTGTTGGGCTATAGGAGCTATATTTACTTAATAGAATTGTTTAAATTTATAGGAATGTGCAAAATTCAAATAGAAATGTAAGCTGTTAAAATTATAAAATCTGTAAAGTTAATGTTTAATATATACTGAATTTATTTATTCTCTCCTTGTACATTTTATTCATACTCGTATAATCGTTATATAGGCAATTTATAGTGATTACAAAAATCACACGAGCCTAACGTGACTTTTGTTGGATTGGTCAGTAACAGGGAGGTCAGGTCTCAAATTACTCATGATGTGCGCACTCGGGGTGATTTTTACTAATCAGTTACCCCCTCCTTTCTCCACTAAAATAAAGATACATTTTCTCAAGACTATGCCTAGACTATAAATGTAATTAAAATGCGGTCAGCCTGAACGCAAAAACCATAATTTTGAAAGCTAGAATGTGTACGCTCTTAGGTTATCAAGGGGAAGCAATGAATTCAAAGACAAAAATTGGGGTCAAACTTGCAAAAAGTTTAGAAACCATTGATGTACATGAGTGAGTCTGACAGATTGTATACTCTGTTTCAATACAATAGGGATTCTTAAACACAGTTGAGTCCTTATATCAGAATATAATGAGATGAGTGAAAGAGTGAGTAGAGTTTTGTGAAATGTGTGACTAAGCTACCTCCTGTATGTATAATATTACTTGTGAGGGTTGAAAGACAAACAGCTATATTTCAAAGTTATTTGTTTTTTTAAATAAAAAATATAAACGAGTCTTGTAAAGATTTCAGGATTTTTCGAAACTATGACTGAATACATTAAATATGACATGTCTTTAAAAGGCTACAATTATGGCAAACTGGTAAGGGATTTATGTTTTAATACTTAGGTATAAATGTTTATATATATAGATATATAAATGTTTGTATTTAAAAAATTATATATATTTACATAATATAGAAACAATTATATATTTATATAATATATATCAATAGAATATGTTAATTATGGACCCATTCTTATAAAATAGATCACAATGTATTGTAATACTATAAGAGCTACATTTTATATACTCAAACCTTCTATCTCATGGCTGGGAAGAAATAGTTTTAAGCACAAAATGAGGTTTGATTTATAATGATAACAGTTTATGACGTGTATTTGTTGCCCCCAATCATCGATATAGAACACTGGTAATTAAAAAGCCTCAACAAGCTGTGGACGAATCAGAAATACCACAACACGTAGTGATTGTTTCTGTAAACCACAACACGTAGTCATTGTTTCTGTAAACCACAACACATAGTGAATGTTTCTGTAAGCCACAACACGTATTGAATGTTTCTGTAAACCACAACACGTAGTGAATGTTTATGTAATACCACAACACGTAGTGAATTTTCCTGTAATACCACAACACGTAGGAACTGTTTCTGTAAACCACAACACATAGTGAATGTTTCTGTAAGCCACAATACGTAGTGAATGTTTCTGTAAACCACAACACGTAGGGAATGTTTCTGTAAACCACAACACGAAGTGAATGTTTCTGTAAACCAAAACACATAGTGAATGTTTCTGTAAACCAAAACACATAGTGAATGTTTATGTAAACCAAAACACATAGTGAATGTTTCTGTAAACCACAACACGCAGTGAATGTTTCTGTAAGCCACAACACGTAGTGAACGTTTCTGTAAACCACAACACGCAGTAAATGTTTCTGTAAACCACAACACGTGTTGAATGTTTCTGTAAATCACAACACGTGTTTAATAATTCTGTAAACCAAAACACATAGTGAATGTTTCTGTAAACCACAACACGTAGTGAATGTTTATGTAAGCCACAACACGTAGTGAACGTTTCTGTAAACCACAACACGCAGTAAGTGTTTCTGTAAACCACAACACGTGTTGAATGTTTCTGTAAGCCACAACACATAGTGAATGATTCTGTAAGCCACAACACGTAGTGAATGTTTCTGTAAGCCACAACACGTAGTGAACGTTTCTGTAAACCACAACACGCATTAAATGTTTCTGTAAACCACAACACGTGTTGAATGTTTCTGTAAACCACAATACGTAGTGAATGTTTATGTAATACCACAACACGTAGTGAATTTTCCTGTAATACCACAACACGCAGTGAATGTTTCTGTAGACCAAAACACGTAGTGAATGTTTCTGTAAACCACAACATGTAGTGAATGTTTCTGTAAACCACAACACGTAGTGAATGTTTCTGTAAACCACAACACGTGTTAAATGTTTCTGTAAACCACAACACGTAGTGAACGTTTCTGTAAACCACAACACGTAGTGAATGTTTCTGTAAACCACAACACATAGTGAATGTTTCTGTAAGCCACAACACGTAGTGAATGTTTCTGTAATACCACAACACGTAGTTAATGTTTCTGTAATACCACAACACGGAGTGAATGTTTCTGTAATATCACGACACTTAGTGAATGTTTCTGTAATACCACTACACGGAGTGAATGTTTCTGTAATAACACAACACGTAGTGAATGTTTCTGTAATACCACAACACGTAGTGAATATTTCTGTAATACCACAATACTTAGTGAATGTTTCTGTAATACCACAACACGTAGTGAATGTTTATGTAAACCACAACATGTAGTGAATGTTTCTGTAAACCACAACACGTAGTGAATG
>CABFOW010003448.1:23398-46910 GCA_902141385.1 Timema californicum
ACGAAGTGAATGTTTCTGTAATACCACAACACGTAGTGAATATTTCTGTAATACCACGACACGAAGTGAATGTTTCTGTAATACCACAACACATAGTGAATGTTTCTGTAATACACAACATGTAGTGAATGTTTCTGTAATACCACAACACGTAGTGAATGTTTCTGTAATACCACAACACGAAGTGAATGTTTCTGTGATATCCCAACACGAAGTGAATGTTTCTGTAATACCACAACACGTAGTGAGTGTTTCTGTAATACCACAACACGTAGTGAATGTTTCTGTAATACCACGACACGTAGTGAATGTTTCTGTAATACCACAACACGTAGTGAATATTTCTGTAATACCACAACACGTTTAGGACGATTCAGAAATACCAATCTACGCTTTGGTGGACCGTAATCAACACATGGGTTATTTAACAAATCGATACATGGTGGTTAGTTAGAAGGGGGTGCAACAAACAATCTTGAATGGCAACCTCTTAGTTACTATTAATCATGTATATCGTGAGCACGTCTTACACTGCGTGACCACATGTGTGGATGATCAAAGCATATAAGTATTCATAACTCCAGAAGGTATATAGTGTGAACATTGCACTAGCAGGTAATGGTCATATTGTCTGACCGCGAGATATGATGTCGTTTAGAAAAAGTGAGAGATAATTTTCTATTAGTGGTCTTTTCCAGATGAACTGTGAGTAGCCATAGATTATTCAGAACATGGCTATAGATATCTTAGAAAGACCATAGAAATTAAATAAACATAATCTCACAACAGAATAAAGTTTTCAAAATATCTTAATTCTTGCGGGATAAAGCATTCTAACTGTTCTGTTCTCAACATTGGATAAATTGTCAATATTTTTTTCTATTTCATAATGCATGTAGATTATTCATTCATCCATCATTAACTTATGTCTTAATTAGTAATCCGTATGTGAGTAATTCATGGCAGTTCTACAACCAGTTTGAGCACAAAATCTATAATTTACCAAGTAAAAGTGATATAAAATTTTGATAGTTAATTTTATTAGGGTTTTCTCAAAAGTTTTGATCAAAACAGCACTGATCTTACTTTATAGCAGAGTTTTACGTTGTTATTTTAGCATATAATATAAAATTTCACTGAAACTTACAGTACGTAAGTGGGTCATAAACTAGACACATTAATCAAATGTTTTACAGAGCTAGCTTATTGCCCATTTCATTAGAACTATACTCTAAGGAGATTTGTAGCAATGGATAATTTTGGAAATGAGCATCTTAAGAATCTTAAAAATCATCAACATTAGGTTAGTGTACGAATGGTCACATGGATGATATTATGTTAAGCATCCTATATGATTAGAATTCCCTCAAATACATTTAAAACTCTCTTTAAATTAAGGACTATATCACATGTACCAAATTTATCACACCCATTCAAGATATCGTCATCCGTTATGTGTTACTATCGTGGTATAACAACCTTACAGTACTTTTGCTCGACATCCATGATAACACAATTTTTAAATTGGAACAGAAACACTCTCAAGGTAAACTATGACAATCGATATTCTTAGACCAACTTATACAAATAGTTTGACCAATATATCTGCCTTTATGCCTTTATTTCCGAGAATGTGTAGGCTGATTAATTAAGATAACATGTAGAGTTATTGAGGAATTTGTATAATCCAAATGAAATATGACTTTAATGAAATTACATGGCACAGTGGTGAACAAAAATGGTAACGTTGGCACAATAGATGTATTTATTGCATATACATGTAAAATATATTTAATATTGATTCTGAATATCAGTAGGTGGGGGAAAAGTATAATGAGGTGGAATTTTCAGCTTATAAAAATAGTCACATCTTGCATATAAGCTGAAATAATCTTAAACCCAAAGAAATATAAAAGCACCAAAATCAGCTGATTTATTTTAAAAATAAACATAATGTTGATTTTTTGTATTATAAAATTTGTATCGACTATGCTTATTAATCAATGATGTAATCATATTCATACATTATATTATTGATCAAACAATGTTTACAGCCAACTAAATGTAATCTCAAAAGTAATTTTGAGCAAATACGTTCAGGATTTTGTTGCATACAACTTAATAAAATGTGCACTTTAAAGTTCCACCTTTTTGAAGGGGTTCATTCTCACTCTGTTGTATTTATTATAAAGATATAAGTTACTAAGACTAAAAACCTCAACCACAATCCTCAGTTGTATTAAAATATTATATTAAAACCCTGAAAATAGTAGCTTTATTCTTTTAAAGAAGATTTTCTAAGGATTTAAGATTATTTAAGATTTTTAAATAATATACTTATAGTAGAATTTCATTTAATTTGACCTAGATGATCTTGGGGTAAGGTCTATCCCGGCTGGGTGTGTATCTACGATAATCGGGTCCTGAGGCGAAGTATTTTGAGCAGTAAAAATCCGTGGCACAACTTTCTTCGGAGGGGAATTAAGCCCAATAGTCCCATGTCAATTATGATAATGTAAAATAAAAATGGCATCGAAATCTGTTAAGTGGTTCCATAGATAATAGGAAACCGGCGTACAAACCGACAATTTATTTTATAATAGTAGATATATTAAAACAATTTGTGATAATATTTAATGTGTTTTTCATTTGCTTTAATTTTATGATTGAACTTAAACAGTAAGATACGAACAAATAATCTTCTCATGTTCTAAACACCAAAACAAAACCATAAAAATTTGGCTGGGAAATTTGGGAAGTTTAAAGAGAAAATTGGTCTAAATTTACAAAGAGGATTATTTAATTTAATAAATCAGGGTAGGTAACAGGTGAAACCGGATCTATTATTTTGAAGCTCACTATAAATTTAATGCGAGATGCTATCAGACCCCAAATAGCTCTTTCAAAAACATATTGGTAATATCTAGCCCACTATTTTGATTTTGCCTCGATGGGACCCCTGCAGACTGAATAAATTATCCTCTAATATTATACTAATAGGTTGGATATTATAAAGGGACAATTTTGATGAAATGTATCGGCATGTGTGGAGGAGAGCTAGCTTTCTAACCCCTTCCTCCTAGTCATCAGTTAGCTATTAACCTACAAGACGAGACCTCAGCATTTATATCAGGTCGTCTTCCTTTGCCTGTTCGGGTGTAAATATATCCCAAATAATAGGCCTGACTATACTTTCTCACTGGGATTTACTATTTTACTCTCTCAGGGGCCATTTTCAGTAAAACATATTTTTTTCACTGAAAAAATGAAACCACTGTTCATTTATATCACTTCTTTAGGTGGTGGGTGGGGGAAGGTGTTAGGAAGAGCGGGGTGTCAGAATTGAAATCGATCGTTTCACGCACACACGCACACAAATCACTCGCTAAACACCGTCTACATCGCACGTATTGATACGGCTTATTTCCAAAAATATAAAAAAAGGTTCTGAAAAAAGAGGTCACCTTTATGTCGACAATATATCACTTTCTACCGTGTCTTATCTGCGAGGCTGCCAACACATAGCCTCCAGCACAGTGCAGGCTTACACCTGTTCTAGGGAGAAGCTCAGGAAACACAGGTATATCTCCACCTTTACCAAATACACGAGATCTTGTACACATTATTTACATATATATATTTATTTAATTTGATGAAGTTAAGGTTAGTTTTCCCAAACTATTGTAAATATAATGTTACCGTTGAGCAATTAGAATTATTTGGTTAGTATATGATTCAATATTGCGACAGGTCATGGTCCAAATATTATGAAAAATTTGTAAAAATATAATATTAGATCTTTTTTGGTGATTATATTTGATAAGATTAAAAACAATGTTAATGGTTAAAGCTAATTTGTATTTAATATTCTGTGGTTTTATTTTACTAGAACTAGGGTAATACTTTATAGGTTAGTTTTGATTATGGCAACTTAGAAAAAATGCACGTCTATTAGAGTGACCAGAGAATAGGAAACCAAATTAATAAATCAAATGTAAAATTCCCTTATTCTCGAATGCACCCAACCAAGATTCAAACTAGGACCTCCCTATCTCTTGCACTAGTGTAGACCTATTTTCAAGGCCCTTCGTCATCAGCAATGCTGTTTATTCTTTAGGTGGAAAGTGACGTTTTTCTTATTATTTGGGAGGTGGGGTACGATGTGTGAGAAAGAATAAGCGTTTTTGCAATCTATTATATCAACTTTAATTTTGGCTGTCAAAGGTGTTCTTGGATTTAATGACAAATTTTCCTCTTAAGTTAAAATGTTTCACATCTAATGCCATTATATTCAGGACAGATTTTAGATAACTGTTGAAATCATAATGTAAATAAAATTAAATGCCATGATTGCGCTGGATATTTTTTTAAATTTTAGCCAAAAAATTATTTTCTATATATAAACTGCGGAATCACAGCCTTTAACTCATGTTTCCTAAACTCCTACCTCAACAGACTCATCTGACGAGTATGGATAAAGGATGTATAGTTTGGACACACACTTGAATGTTTTTATTTATCGTCTTTATTTACTATATTTAGCAAAGTCAAGGCTAGTTTTACTTTAATTACACTTACCATAGAGGGAAACATACTCATCATGTTTCTTGATCACCTAAAGCATTTGGTCGAGATTCAAACTAGCATCCTTTCCCTTAATCATCAATCCACTTTAATACGAGTCCGACAACTTACACACTCCATTCACAAGTGAAGTTTTAACTATGGATTAAGAATTAATATTTTATTAGCTTATTATATCTATAGTAAAAGGAAATTTGCAAAATAAATATACTTTTAATATATTTATTGTTTAAATTTTTATTACGTGTTCACACAATAAATATTTTCTCAAGGGCACCATCATATTGGGTATTGAATCCTCAAAAATCTATATTTATAGTTATAGAATGGAAGTCATAATGCTTCAAAGCAATAAAACTTAATCTTTTACTAACCTAGGCTTACCCGCATTGGTGGACACACGGATTAAAGGCTAGGCTCATCTAGTCTGAATTTATAGCGATGGGAAATTCGTAATAGGAATCTCAAAGATATGAATAAGAGTTTCATAAATTCAATGATTTCTCACGCACTTCCTCCACATATATTATGCTAAATTTCCTCTTAATTTTTCAATCTTCATTCCAAACTCATTTGTTAGCTAAATGTGGATGACCCAGCCAAATAGGAAGACGTGTTGAAAATAAAATATTAATCAGGAATTTATATCCTTTCCTTATTGGTTATCTATAATGAGTAGGGTCCCTGGCTGTTCTGAACACTGACGTCATCATTCTTATAAATATTTTATTGTGATGCGAGATAGTGTGACGCCATCTTGAACATGTTAAAACCCACCTGTTCATTAATCAGGTGTATTCATCCTGTTGTCATTAACCCTACAACCGTGATAATGTCTAAACCCACCTGTTCATTAATCAGGTGTATTCATCCTGTTGTCATTAACCCTACAACCGTGATAATGTCTAAACCCACCTGTTCATTAATCAGGTGTATTCATCCTGTTGTCATTAACCCTACAACCGTGATCATGTCTAAACTCTCCTGGTCATTGTTCTGGTCTTGTAATCCTGTTGTCATTCACCCTACAACCGTGATCATGTCTTAACCTACCTGGTCATTGTTCTGGTGTCGTAATCCTGTTGTCATTAACCCTACAACCGTGATCATGTCTAAACCCACCTGGTCATTGTTTTGATGTCGTAATCCTGTTATCATTAACCCTACAACCATGTGCACCCTAACCACAGGAAAATAGGGGTGGGATGCAAGTAAACATAGTAGAAAGAAATTGATCAAATAAGATTTATTTAATATTGACAATAAGCACATTATAAGCACGAAACGAAAATAATAGATTATAGAATTCTGGTGGCATTATACACTGGCGGCATAACTGTCTAGCTACTTGCTTATCACACAGACAATGACCGGCTCTAAAAAAAATGCAGAACCACTTTACTAATAAAGAACATTCTGGCTGATCATGCCCAAGGCTGGGATATGCTAACAACACTTATCTAAACATGAGCTCCCTGGCAATCTGGGCTAACAAATTAAATTATACATATAAACTGGTGGTAATATTCTGGCCAGCTCTGTATATATAGTAAACTGGTATCTGGCTATCTTCGCCCAGCCTACGCGAGCATACAAATATAAGGCTACCTATAGGCTCGGCACACAGTGCAGGATTACAGATTCTAGCACTACAAGCTCAAATGGAGCAACAATGGCCTCAATGCTTCACAACGATACGCCTAAAAAATAACCTAGAGTACTTCCCCCGGGAGTCTAGCCCATTACACATCCACTACCAGTACTCATAACCTAGACAACTCGCATCACTATACTATGTCGCACGCCTTTAAAGGCAGTGGGTCCTTGCGCGCTTAAATCCTGTACACCTCGACCAACCGTATTCTGATGGGTCCGTCAGCAGCGTGAACTTCCTGGCGAACGTACCCACCACGGGGCAGCTGCTACAATCGGGAGAGTACCAGCATAGCAGCCCCGTTTAACCAGTACGCTTCCAGCGTACGAGCGCCAGCAAGGCACCAATGATGAAGTAAGTCCGTACCAGTGGGCGAATACCAGTACCGTACCAGCTGTAGATTACCAGCCTAGTACCAGCACGCCTCCAGCAAGCCAACACCAGCAAGGCACCAATGATGAAGTAGCTCCGTACCAGTGGGTGAAGGCCAGTACCGTACCAGCTGGAGATTAGCTGCCCAGTACCAGCACGCCTCCAGCAAGCTAGCGCCAGCAAGGCACCAATGATGAAGTAGCTCCGTACTAGCGGGCGAATACCAGTACCGTACCAGCTGTAGATAGTAGTAGACAATTTATCAAGGCAAACTGTGGCGAGGGTTAACTGTGATGTTCCCAAAGCAGCCATCCCAGCGATGCCATGGCGACTATACAGGGCAGCGACAACCCGTTGTATATCAGGAGAACACTGCCAACATTTAAAGAGCGCAGAATACCAGGTCTAGGACGAAGCGTCTTTCCCGAGTGTTAATAGTACAATCCTAAAGCTAGCACTGGCTTAGGATAGTCGCTGAGCACTCCCTGACGGGAACTAACTGCAAGGAGAGAGGAGGGGTGAAAATACAGGGCCGGACTCGCTTCGAGCAGAGCGCATGACCAGATCGAAGAGAGTGGGGGGAGGGGGGAGAGAAGACATATGAACGTCAGGAATTACCCCTCTTCCGAGGAAGCGGGAATTTGCGCGCACGAACAATTAAATGAGGCTCATTAAGAACCAAAGAAAGTAATTAAAAGTATATGCACCAGAAAAAGGTTACATACCAAGACCCTTGTGTGAGCTAACTGAGGTTAGCTCGGCACACGTGATCATGTCTAAACTCTCCTGGTCATTGTTCTGGTGTCGTAATCCTGAGGTTATTTACCCTGCATTCGTAATCATCCCCATGGTTCTTGGATAAGTGTATGAGGGATGCTTGTTAGGACGCGGCTGGTGTACACATGAACAATGTGAATGTGAGTGGGTTGCTATATGCAGATTATGACGTAATAGGGGCTGAGAAGGAAATGGACTTGCAGAATTCATTAAATCGTTTTAGTTTGGAGACAGACAGAATGGATTTCCATATAAATATCTCAGGATTAAGGTGAATGTTAAAAAAAAAGGACAGATCAGGAAATGATCGTCAAATTATTATAAATGAAAAACTATTAGAACAAATGAATGATATTGTGTATTTAGACAGAATGCTATGTAATAAGAGAAGGATAAATGTTGAAATATAAAGACGGTTGACTGCATCTCGGAAAGTAGTTGGGCGTATGTGGACTCTTGCAACTAATGAAATAGTATCGAAAGAGGCAAAGAATGTAGTACCTAAGAATGTGTTTATACCAACAATATTTTACGGATGTGAAACGTGAGCTTGTCAGGAGAAACACAAGAACAAGGTGAATGAGGTTAGAATAAAATACCTAGGAAATGTATATGTAAAAACTCGTATATAAAGTCAGTAATTAATGGGTGCTGAATAAATTTGGTTTGAAAGGGAATCCAATAGGTCAATGTGAACAAAGTATCTTACGTTGGTGTGGGAATGCTTAGAGGATATTATGGATCAAGTTATGAAGCAAATATATTATGGTAGAGTATATTGATCAAATGTAAATGGTAGGATATATAAGATGTGGCTAAATATTGTAGATGAATGTGTGAAAAAAAAGCATTAAGAGTTTTAAGAATAAAAGATCATGTATGATTTGGTGCATGGATGTTGTTCATGCGAAGGGAGCATGAAAGGATATGGAAGGGAGGAGAAATTTAGTAAGGATGGATTAAGTACGAAGTTGTTTTTTGAAGCTATATTCACAGTTTCTTTCATGCTCCTTAAAGGAATGGCGTGACTAGGGATGTATTTATGTAGGTATAGTAATTATTTTTAATAATTGTCATATTTATTAAATAAGGAGTAATAAATAATAAAATTAAAAGGAATAATTTTAGAGGTAATCTACCCGCAGAAGAGTGGTAACCCACACTCAATAGAACTTTCAGTGTATCGAGCCCTGTCATTTCAAGGAGGTCTAGCACGCAAGTGATGCCTTAGACAATTCTATCAATTAAGTGTAATACTTTTGCAGAACCTAAATAACTCTCCCACTCCTACTTCTAAAGCATAATACTCATGCATAGTGGAATGGGTAAAAAAAATACGTCTTAACCAACATGATAGGAGGTAGCGTTATGAACACGTCCATACCAAGAGCTGCCGAAACCCCACTGTCAATCCAATAGTAAATGTATATTTATTTACATCCATTGGTCGTTCAACACAGAAAGAAATTGATTGTTGATTAATCAGAGTGAATAACAGAATGGCGCAATAAGTGTATGTGTACGGCATTTTATGTCGTAAACATATTTGATTAATACTTGGCACCAGATTGGAGGCCTGACATGTGGATACAGGAATAGGTCAAGAGTTACGTTTCAACAATAAGGGAACATAATTTCGCAATAAAGGTGCGTGTTTAAGCTGCGGCCTAAGGAAGCGAAAGCATTTTTACAAATTTTATAGGATGGAACTTTTCTGGCCAAAATAAATCAAATATTTCTCCAGTAACACCATATAGTTTAGTTTTCTGCACATACTAATATCAACAGATCTTGAATATCTGTCAAGTAAGTGCTGGCATTTGGTTAAAACTTGTTCTGTTTATTTTAAAAAAATTGAGAAAATTCCAGGACACCCTTGATAGATATTCAAGATTTGTTGATATTAGCAGTTGCAGAAAACTAAATACTATGTTGCTACTGGAGAAATATTTGATTTATTTTGGCCAACAAAATGTAATGGTATAAAAACTGTAAAATTACTTGCACTCTCTTCTGCTGTACCTTAACAAAAGGAGAAACTAGGATTATTGACCAACAAATGGTATACCGATTCAAAAACGGATATAAATAACCCTAACGTCATTATAGATCATTATTTGGAAGAAGACGGGCACAGCATGAGTTTCAACGCTGACAACGTCCTGAAGGCTTGGAAGCATTCAGGTAGGCCCACTTTATTTATATTTTATTGAAAATTTGATTGTTTAGCATTGCTGTGATACATTTTGGAATCACCATATTCACTTATTTTTGCTAAATTTGTAAAGACATGCCACCCTTTCTCTTTACAGGCAAGAGGTATACGTCACCACCCCAGACATACTGGGTAACCTTACAGAAAATAGTGTCTGCATATCTGACAAGTTGATATATAATTTGTTTCCTCTAGCGGGATTGAGAATGGCTTGTTTCCTGAATAATAATTAATATTTATTTATTTAATTACAGATTTTGGTGATTCATTCTGTCTATAAACGAATTGGCTAGACGTGCCTCCGGAAAGCAACTAGTGGGGGACAAAATGCTCATGGTACCAGCGTTGTTTGGTGTACCTATCTTTCAAAAGTTATAAAAACACCAACACTTCACAATCTACTGATCATTTCATAGCAATGAATTTCAAAGTGTTAAAGTAAGCCCCTCGGTTAGGTGCGATGCATCTCATGAACCCTCAGCAAAGGATCACTTGGCAGAAAGTGGAAGACAAGAAACATATTGACTCTATTTGTGAGTGTGCCGTTATAAAATGGTGGTTTCGCTAAAATTCCACAAAGGCCAAAGATACAGGATCAAAAGAATGTATTCTGCAAGATGGTTAAAAGATAAATGTTGGAAGAATTAAAGACGATTACTGGTTCAGAAAGTAAGAGCACTTCTTAGATTACTCTTAGCGCCCTTATTCATAAGTATTCTTGTCCATCATTCAACTTGTAGGAAATAATAATATAATAATATTTAGCACCGCGTCTTACTACCCGTTCGGTTTATACTCTTTAAATACTAATTACTATAATGAATTAGGAATTGGGAAGGTTGAATTAGAGAAAGTGAACCCGCATTTGCGTGGGGGGAGAGTGGAAAACCATTTAGGAAAAACCACCCCAGTTCACCCGACCGAGATTCGAACTTCGATATCCCCGTCCTCAGCAGTCGAGCTTCAGCAAGACAAGCGCGTTAGACAACTACGCCAACGAGGTGGGTTTGTAGGAAATAGGATAGGTGTAAAATATGTTATTGATGTCCCCAGAAACATCATCCCGTTACGATCGACACCACCAGTAAGTGCTATTGACCACCAATCTGGTGATATTAAAGTTGGACAAGGAAATAGAAAAAGATCACACTTCAAATTTAGATAAGTCTAACTGGGAGTTATACAAACAAGTGTTTCAGCTGTATTTACATTTCAGTAGACAGCATCCACCATATTAGAACGCCATTGAATAGGCGTTACTTCTCATTACAACTGTACTCAATACCGTACCTGTTCAAGCACATAAAAATGCCGAGAATTTACTCGGGAATATTGTTTATCAAAGTGGTATTGCGTGTGACACAAACGAAGAGGTTAAAAGAACGGGTAGCGAAAGTTTCTCACGATGATCCAAAAAGTAAATGTTCAGAAAGAATTTACTATCAACACAAAACGCTTGGCACCCATTAGAGATCCGAAACCAATTCATGAACAACTAACACCATCGCAACACCCAACCCAGATGAAAAAAGAAATTAAAATGGTGAACTAAAACCGATCGCTGTCTTTCCGCACCTAATAGTTAATCTGGCATACATCTAATACGAGCCTGCACATCTTGTAGGCTTTGCTGTGGTGGCATCACTCAGAAATGCGTTCAAGAAATATATAGCCAGATTATGGGGATGGATTCGTGCACAGGACGACAATACTTTTCACAAACCCGCCGTAAAAAAAAATTCCACGCAATAAATATATGGGGTTTAACATGGATGATCTCTGGCAAGCTAATCTTAATATTATGGGAACTTCCATTAAATACAACGACGTTGCTGTGTACTTGCACGCCACTATTGACGTATTTAGCAAAACAGCCTGAGTAATGATGCTTCCTTACAAAACATAGAGTATCGTTTGGGAAGCCTTTAAACACATTTTTAAACAAAGTGGGTGTAGGCCTAAATTTTATAAACGCATATGGGGACAGAATTCACACATTTTTAAACAAAGTGGGTGTAGGCCTAAATTTTATAAACGCATATGGGGACAGAATTCGCGTCACGTCTTGTATGGAATTTTTTCTTAAAATAAGTCATTTAAATATAAATACATCCCCAATAAACTGGACGTAAGGGCAATCAATGTGGAACGTTTTAATTGGATTCCAAAGGAGCGCATGGGGTGGTACTTGACAAAATATATTATGCATAGTAATTTAAAGCTCCTTTAAGATCTCATTGACGCCTACAAATTATGCAGAACATTCAAGTGTTAAATGGTGCCTGCAAACCTTTTCAAAGACTTTCGTAATAAAGTTAGAGTTAAAATATACGGAAATTTATCGTTAAAAACAAAGTAGTGGACTAAAACTCAAAGTTTGTAATACGGTAGGCTTCATAAAAACCTAATTTATGTTTGAAAAAGGGTCAAGAGTAATTGTAGTGAGTATTTCAAAGTCGTCAGCAATGTGTTTTTCTCTAAACCCTCGTGTCAATTAGCCGATCTTGCTAACGAGGAAGTTGATGGGAGATTTTAATAAAAAGAGTTACATCACATTCATCTCCCATATACATTAAAAGTTGATACAATTATAATCACGAAGTGTAAAGGCGTCAGAAAGAAAGAGTTCATGCAGTGGAAAGGCTACCCCTTCAAGTTTAATTATTGGATTGCCACCAGCTAAGTAAGTTACCTACCTTGAATGATCTATCTATGGACAGTCCTGGGGGGATATTTGCGAGTCTTTTGTCACGAATTTCACTAAATAACTGCCTTCTCGTATTACTCTCGATGGACATTGGGAGTTTCTTGCGGCTGAATCTCAGTATATTTTCTCTTTAAGCCCCATAGCGTTGGGTATAACATTATATGGTATAACTTGCAGGAAGATAATGGTATAGAGAGGTTTACCTATATCATAATAATACTATCTTGAAAGTACGCTACTTTAATCGATTTAATCAATACGTTCAAGGCTGTAAAACCCTTTAAAAATCTAAACTGATGTTATTACTCTACATTGTACAATAAATTTAGCATTATCATGTCAGTGTCTTTGAAGATATAATATGACATTACCTCAACAACTATATCTGCAACTATGTACGTTACGCACCCGGCAATACCTTGACAAAAAAATGCCCCATATGTCGTGAATATTCTATTTGGATTACCCCCTCAAATCTACATCCACACGGATATTGAGTTGTTAGTATTGTTGCACCATATTTACGTATCGCCAGTGACAACAAATCCAAATGTACCTGTGATACACGTAAAACTGGTGATAAAATGCTAGTTGAGTTTGTAAAATTATGTGTGATTCGCTATTTTCTATGCTGCTCAATGGAAACTGCTCGGACCAAAGATACTACGTCAACCAGATGGGAACAGGAATAGCTTCTATACACCAAGGAGTTACCTATAACCTAGGTATGGAATAGGGAGTTTTATTGGCAGCTTGTTAAAGAGCGTCAATACTTAACTGACCAATGCTGCTAAAACTAGGCGTTTTATACAGGCATAGATGTGCTCTCTGACGCCACCAATCAGCGTCGTCCTTTCAAAGGGCCACTAAGACAACGTGCCAGTGAAGCTGGAAATAACATTAAACAAAATTTGCAGGAAATGATCGACACAGTGATGATCTTCTCAGGCTCTAAAAGACATCGTAAGAAGCATTGACGTCTGTCTGCTGTCATTACCTGGAGTAAAACGATCACTTAGAAGAAAAATAATGTGTTGCTGAATATTTTCAGTGGAAATGTCTTTTTTGGACCCCCAGTCCTGCAAATGTCCCAACAGCAATCTCGATTATTTTTTGCACCGCTAACACAAACTAATCTCTAAAGTGGGTAATGGATCTAGTAAAAAGCTCTTTTTCCCACCGTGAGGATTAACCCATCCAATATACTTCTATCAGTAAAGGCTTATTATATACTAGCAATCCCAAACGTCGTTGCCCGTGAATCACTGTGGTATTGTGTTAGAAATAACTTAATTAAAAAGCTAGTTAAAAATCCTGCTTTGAGGTGCATTTGGACCCCTCACGTACACCTATGTTAAAAATCTCAGATCTCTACGTGCCGTAGATTTGCCTGGGCATCGCACATAAACAAACAAACAGACAAACACTTCCTTTTATACACTAATATTATAATGAGAAAGATTAGAGTTTTTGTTTTTTTGTTTTATGTTTTTAATGAGGAATAATTGAAATTTTCAAAATAAAATATAGCCTATTTTACTCGCTGATAATGTAATTTTATATTGGTGAAAGAATTTTTAAAATCGGCCCGGTAGTTGTTGAGTTTATCCATTACAAACCAAAAATCAAATCTTTCCTCTTTATAATAATAGTATAGATGAACCTTTAACAGACCCTGCTGTATATGGTAGGATAGTGAAACCCAACGGTGGCACTTTCATTGATTAGGATCAAATCGCTCACGGCAACAACTGGTTCCATTCACTACTCACACAGGTGAAGGTATTTTAAACCAAAAACATTTCTCACCTTCCAGCAACACTTATGCGTACAACTTTTACGCTGATACGTTGTACAGTACAACAGTGAGTCAAAAAGAATGCATCCAACCGGTGATCTATGGTAAGCAGAATCCCTCAACATGTTTGAAGAGG
Organism: Timema californicum; assembly: GCA_902141385.1. Taxonomy (NCBI): domain Eukaryota; kingdom Metazoa; phylum Arthropoda; class Insecta; order Phasmatodea; family Timematidae; genus Timema; species Timema californicum. The sequence goes on from CABFOW010003448.1 coordinate 37,642, forward strand.
CTGACAACACCCAAAATGGGATTTGAGAATCATTATAATCGTTCCTCAAAAATTAAGACAGTGGATCTTTTGGGATATGCACACGGTGACGTGTTGAGCGAATAGAAAAAAATATTGAATGGTACTGAGCTCAGGGTAAATTGGTACATTTCATAGACTTGTTCAGTATTATGGCTACCCACTAGAATCCCCTAGATCTAAGTCCACACCTTCAATGCTTGTATTCTAGTGCAACGTGTCAAATAAGAGCCATCTGTCCAGTTTGCTCATGCCAAAGCATTAAACGTTAATTTTGCAAAGTATCTCCAACCAGAGTGGAAGTATGAACACTCATTATTCCATCGGGCGTGGGAGAAAAATCATTGGAAAATGTATTTACGAGGCAGTTACCAAACGATGCATAGTTGGGCTCGTATCCAGCGTGGCGTTCATTGAAGACGCCACCAAGAACCCGTTTAGTTTCCAAATGTATGGCTTGAATCTTTTCTCGTAGCGTGGACTACAAGAAAGCGTCACTAATTCCTATGCAGCTTGATTTCACAAACGGAAATTATGATTTGTCCCTCCACATACCGCTTTCTGGAACAGGTATCCAGTTCATATTCAAGAGTAGTGACATAACAAGAGAAGCCTACCATTGTGTTCGAGCTTACACCAAATCTATTAGCTCACATGACATTAAATTGCTATTTGACACTAAAAATATGGCTAGGCATTTAAGTTAGATTCCCCCAAGCATTTATCAAAACTATTAACTGTATTGTGTAAGGCGAATTTGACTCCATCTTCACCATCAAAAAGACAGAAACGTAGTGGCTGATTTTTCTAGTTAATACACGTTTATCTAACTCCATTTCTTCATCGTTTAGACAAAGGACGTAATTGTGTATTTCCAGAGTTACGTCGCTGGCGACAAAGAGCTTATTGTCAATATACTATGTTTTCTATCAGTATGTGGCAAGTTTATTCACCATTGGGACTTCAAACCCACTTAAGCCTACGAGTAACTTTCCTCTGTGGTTAAAAAACAAGCCAACTATATCGTAAACACCTACATGGTATTCCTTGGGATAGTGATTAGGCTTATTACCATCCTCTCGAATCCCTCGTATCCAGTACTACACTGAGCGCAGAAACCATATAAGTCCAGGCATAACATTTGGTGATGTTACATCATACCACCCCTATACTAATCTTCAAGTCATACTACCCACTCCGTATGAAACAGCAATATTAATAAACTTCCTGCATTAGTGAATTTCTCTATTGTAGTCCAATGTATTACAATACTAAACCATATCAAACAAGAATAAACTCCATGCAATCAACACAATATTAATGTACTTATCATTTGTATCTTCTGGCTAGAACAACCTTCAAGACTGGACTGTACCCGCCGCGCTCTAAATTAAAGAGAGGGACAAACGAGCCTTGGTGTAACTGCATCTGATATGCGAAGCGTACGAGTCAAAGTGATTCCAATGGGACTCAGAAATGACGTTCACAACAGTACTGATATTACGACTAACCTGCCACCCTGTGGGCAAGACGGAATCTACCACCAAGACAGCGCGTGATGTGTTTACGTCACTGGTGCTCTGGTCAAAAAGAAATTTTTTAAACACTGGCGGACGTGATGAAGAGATGCCAGCCAATCCAAGCTTGATCTACGATGTACGTGCTGATTTTCATCCATTGAAGTGACCGATGAGTTGTCACTGACGTATTAGGACACCCCCCTCCTTTCAACCTCAGGCGATTAGAAACTTTATTTAAGTTCGGTGATTCTGAAGACTTTTTGACTATTAAATTGGATGCGTTCAGGAGAAGTCATATACTATAATATTGTATTAGACGCCTTCAGGATAAGTACGGTCCTGGACTTAGTCATTTTCAGGATGTTTACAAATTATCTATATATTTATTTCATCGATATTATTTTAATATACTTGAACTATGGCTTGTTCAAATTTTAAATTAAATTAACGTATTTATTGGAATGCACCTGAATAGCCAACGTGAACTATTTCCTAAAATTATTATTTGTAATACTAAATTTTGTAATAAGACACATATATTTTTGTCGCCAATTAGGCGCTAATGTCATAGAGGTCACAGAATATATCATATTGCCATATTTTTTAACTAATCTTTGCTATAAGTATTTGATTTGAATTGTCTGAATTTAGCTGTTAATATAAACCAATCTTTTGACGATGTTTTCTTATTTTTAATTGTTTGGTAAATGAACGTAAAATTTCGCTGATGGATTTATTTATACTTTGAATATTTTCCTATTTATTTAAATGAATTTAATTGTGGTTTATCTAGCCTTCTTTTCTATGTTATATAACTTTTATTAACAATTAGGAATCTTGTTAACGTCCATAGTTAGACATTTATAAGGTAACTTGCTCGAATAGTTAACACTTTAGGTTGTTTTGTCAATATTCACTATTGTGAAACTGACATTGTGTTGTTGGATCGAGTTGTTATCTTTTCCAGACTGACTTATTTGACTTAAGAACATGTTTCATGTTTGGAAACATTCGCCTGATAGTACTGCGCATTTGTCTAATATAATTTTCAACACAACCCCTGATGGATTTTGAGGCCATGTAAATTTTTGTTTAAATTGTTATTTTATTAAATAAAATTTTCATATTGTTACCAAATTGTTGCTAATGTCTTACTTCTTTATAATTGTTTGTAGCTTACCCCCACTATCCTTTTAGTCTAGTGTGGCCGTAGCTAAGAGGTATTAGAGTTTGTGGTAACACAGGGGGCAGAAAATAAATAGTTCCTAGCCAAATACACGCTTACCCCAATAACCAATATGTACGATTGAGTATGTGCGTCTTTGAAAACCCTTAAGTTGGGCCGCACCACATGCATGGTATATAGCTATGAATTGAATATCTGCTTTGCCTTCATCTTTGGGGACTTTGAGTTGGTATGATTGCAAATGGACACCCTCAGAATAAGACATGCACAGAAACTAGTCCATGCTCCCGTTTCGTATGATCGGGTGTTTTTATTGCTGATAAACTACCGATAAGACTAGCACGCCCTACACACCTCATCATCAAACCTGATTCACATGCCATGCCTGATGTGCACTGGGTCACCATCTTTATCGACAAGACTCGTGTGGGAGAGTACTTTGAGGGTGGTGGTATTTTCCCACAGTTAATATCACATTTGCATTCATAAGAAAAAAGGTTTCCCGTTGGTCTCATAGCACGGTACAACCTCAAGTAATAGCATCAGATGTTGGCAGCCTAAATTGTCTCATGTACCTTCTCAAACGCACTCAGACCACTCCAATGAAGGATCTCCCGACCCTATCATTACCAACCAATCATTCACACAAAGACGACAAATGGTTAAGATATTACAGCTCATGTTTCCAGACGTCAGTATTCTGCCAGCCTTCTAGAAACTTCGTCCAATCATCGTAAAATTTGCAATGATTTTATCGACACACTCATTATTACTGCATACGACACGCAAAAAGAGAGCATGGATCTAATCGATCTCAAGCAGCCAACGTTGTAAAAACACATCAGAAATCTGGATCTCTCTACTACACACGACAAGACATCAGTTGGCAATATTAAAAGTTTGATTATGAATTAAAAACCATTTTACTAACACATATAAGAGACACTGTAGAGAAAGGTATAGAAGAATATATGCTTCATTCGTGTAAAGATGTATTATAAATATATTTGTTTATCCTAGGATGTTTTATTCTTGCAAAACCCTCTTCATTCCTGTCCATAACCTGTGCCCTATTACTGTCTTCACATGTCTGGCTACCAACCCTGCATTAGGTATGAGTCATCACCCTTTGTATATTCCTTTCTCAATTTGTTATGCCACCAATCTTGCGTCAGGTATAAATACTTAAATAGACACGGCTGTGCCATCCCCCTTGATCTATTATCATCAAGCCACACAATTGGTGCCAGGTATGGGAGTCACCTCCCATGCCCAAATCCTGTTTTGACGTGTCGAACCACCAAAATAGCTCTGTATGGCCTATTCCTGTATTGACATATCAAGTGAAAGTTCAAATATAGATTCTGATGCAATCTGGGTTTCGGCATCCTGAATAGAGGGACTGATCAGAGATCTATCATTCTATCTGTAGCTTCCACCTAGAGAGGATGCCGAGGTGCAGAGTCTCTCCTTAAAATTTAAAAATACACTCCAAAACCGTCTCATAAAATCGAACCAATGGGGCCCCCATTAAAAACTACACCTACATCCGCCCAGTGTTTCAAACCCATGGCAAACTCCACATAAATTGCGCAGTCAATGACCTCAAGATGATGAAACATGAACAATGACGAGACGAGTTTGAACACGACCTTGAATGTGGGGCCAATAACCACAGGATGACAACACCTCAACAATAATCAGGTGGATTTGGACATGGTTACTACTGCGTCAAATCAGCTGCATCATAATAATCTACCTATATTAGGGATGACCTCACTGTTTTAAACAACCGGGGACCCTAATATAATGCTATGCAAGAGAGTTACGCATATTTTACCAGCCCTGCTCTCAAAATAGCAAGAAATTCGGGGAAATATCGTTGAAATCTTATTTAATTTTACCTAATTACGTGTATTTTGAAATGTATTTAATTAAAAATGTTGACTGGATAGTGTTGAAGAGCCCTATTGTAACGATATTGGTGTTAGAACATGTTTCCAGACTGAAAAACATTACCTGAATAATTCAGGATGGATGACCTAATGTAATGTGTTTCAGTCCGTTGTTAGGTATATTCTAATATATCTTGTTTCTTAGTAGATTATCTCCTATAAGTATTCACTAGACAGGTAGATTATATCCTATAAGTACCCACGAGCCCATTAGATATCTCTTCTAAGTATCCATTAGCCAAATAGGTACCTTCTCTACGTAAACAATAGTCTGGTAAATATATTTTATAAGAATACACTAGCCTGATTAATATCTCCTCTAAGAATCCCCAAGCCAGGTAGATATCCCCGCTAAGTGTCCACGAGCTTATTAGATAAATCTTCTAAATATTCACGAGCTTAGTAGAGCCTAGTAGTATTTATAATATAAATAACAATTTTATTGATATAAATATTTCAATTAAATGCTTATATTAATACATATTAATATTAACAAAATTAATATTATAAATATTCCAATGATATATTTATATTATCAATATTATTAATATTTCACTCTTTACATCTAATAAAAATGTACCTTCTCTTCTCCTATCATGTATAAAAATAGACGATTACTATTATATAATTAAATAATTTATAATTGATGAAGAATAGGGAAGGAAAATATATAAGTTTAACAAATAAGTTTATTAAAAAGCAAACGAAAAGATATAGAATCACATATGAGTGAAAAGATTTTAATTCAATTAATTAATGATAACTGTATTCCGTTGTCAAGGTAGATAGGTCAGTTGGACGAATAGATACTAACATTCTTAAACAAGGAACTGGCAGAAGTTAAATAATTTGTGTACAATGTATTATCCAGTCATTATCATTTATAATTATGTTAAGTATTCTTAACATTCACTGTCGTTCCTGTCCCCTTTGAATCAATTATCATTTTAGTTGTTAGTATAAAGTACAACATAAAGCACAATATATAATATGTTTAGTTTGTAATATTTTGAAGTATTGAGAGGTGTTAACAAGTGGAGCTTACACAATTATTTACTAAATACTATTTGAATCAGAACACACACATTCAAAGGATATGTGTGTGATTATAACATTTTACGAATACTGGCGTGGGGAGGGGGGGGGAGCGAAGAGCCAATACACGCAGTTTCCAGGAAAGGACGTCTTCTCGGGTCCAAAACCTATAAATACTCCAGAATCTGTATATCAAAAAAAATTATACTACATATATTAGATACAATTAAAACTGAACAATTTAAACTTGAAGGGACCAGGAAAATCTTGAACTATCCAAAAATTCGAGTAAAATGAGTTTCTTAAAAGTAATAGAAAATAAACACAGATAAATTTACGACGAATCTAAAAATTTATTTAACATATTTGGACATAATCTGTTCACAATTTATTTAAAAGGTAAAAAAATTTAATTTGTTTTCCTGATTTAAGTATCTCAGTCAAAGTGTATGATGCTAATTAACTTATTGACTGGAAAATTGAATCACTAACATTGTTGTGACTTTCGAAAAATCGCCTGAGTTCTTGGATATGTTCCATGGCTTCTGCCGCACTCAGGATAAACCTTCCCTGAACTACTGAAGAATTGTCCTCTTCATCACCATATGCTCCATTCTCAGGCTGGATGTTATTGTTGAGAACTTCGGCTACGATGTCCGCATCAGTAACTTCCCCACACACTGCCACATCTTCATCTATGCTGACATGGTCCACATAGGAGATGGTGGAATCAGGAGTAGCTTTCTCCCAGTTGTCAATAGCTGGTGTAGCTTCAGTCCCCGTTTATCCGTCGTTTTCTTTCTTGATAAAGCCAGCTTTATTAAAAATATTTCCTATTGGTCTCAACTTTCACTTAATCTCACGCTTGCCTACACATTCTTGAGGCTTGAAGAACGTCAAGCGAAATTTCTGAGTAGACACATCTTCAGTAAATATTTTATCAACCAACAATCGTCTGTTGACATGTTTTAGTTTCTTAATTTTTCCATGGTCTATACGTTGAATAACCGATGTAATATTTGGTCGGAAATATAACCTTTACATTTTCCAAAAGGGGAACTCAGTTATAAGCAGTGCAATTGTCAATGAATAAAAGAATTGTCCGATTTTATCTGTCAAATGGTTTGACGATTTTAAAAGCAATTTTTCAAACAGATCACCTGCCATGAATGCTTTTATATTTACTCATATTCAACTGGCTTCAATGTTACATTTTTGAAGCAACGTGTGCTAGCCAATTTTCCAAACATTAACAACGGCAGCTTTCAGAACCATCCATATTTTCTCCAACTAAGAATGTTGTCCGATCTTTACTAAGCTTTCCCTCACTGCACTGTTCACCTTTCAATTCAATAGTTTTGTCAGGAGTACACTTTTAAAAATGTCCTGTCTCATTGACTTTAAAAATATTTGTAGGTTCTATGTCCTAGATCATTTATTTCAAGCCTTCCTTCCAATTATTGGCTGAACGCACATCAACAGCACCACTTTCACCCCATAAAGCTTTGAAGGAAATTCCGTTTCGTTGTTTGAAGGCATCTAACCAACCTTCACTCGCTTTGAAGCCTGTTTTTCCTAATTCAGATGCGAAATATTCAGCCTTTGCTCTAAGAAGACGGCTGCTCACTGGGACTTTTTTGTCTCGTGCTCATTTTCATTGCTAAAAATTTTTTGTTTATCTTACGAAAATGTTGAAACTGTGTTAGGGGGGGGGGAGTTCCGAAGGTCCTTGCAAATTTTAATTTATTTTTAAATTTATTTTCCTGTTAATTTATTACTGTTACTTTTTTTGCCAAAGTTAATGATTTATAGAACTGTGGCTTGGACAGTGACATCACGATACAAACACACAAGCACTACTGTAGAGTATGTAATAAACAAAACTAAAACCAAACAGAAACTAAACAACAAAACAATATAAACTCGCACGCCACAAGAATATCACTACAATTGAATCACTAAGAACAGTGCACGTAACCACTCGAGAGGTTTGACCTTGACTAACGGATTAGAGAACTGTGCGGGTCAACAAAGACGTAGGGGTAAGTAGTGGAGGAGAGGGGCGTGAAGAAGCGCACTGACCTCATTCCAACGTCGCCTCCCCTGTTTCCAAAAATAGAACACGGTGCCGCAATTATAAGTAGGAACATAATACTGCACAGTACATTACTACTTATGAAAAGCTTGAATTTACCAAAACAACATTCGAACTATAAACAGTATATTAACATTGATTTATTACAAAATTCATGGGACCAGGCGAAAAATTCGAATAAAAGACAATTTTCAATTATTGAAATTTGAATTAGTCAGGTTCCACTGTACCTCTGTTAACCACAGTCTGAATCTCATCATCAAGTTCTCGTGATTGTCTAACAGATGGCAGAACTAGATGAATTTGAGCTAAAATTGGACTTTATTCTTTCCCCTGTAAAATTCATATCTATTTGTGCTTGAATATAAATTACGTTTGGCTTTTATGAGCCACGACTTGTTAGTGTTGTACATTTTAATTTGGGGGCTGCACGTCTTACCAACCAACCGATATATTTTTTTCACCATGTTTTAGTGATCTTTATGTTTAAAAAGCCTACAATAACTAAGCTGATGCAATAGGGATGAGGAAGGTAGTGTTGGAAGGAAAATGTATCCTCATTTTCACTGAGGTGAGGTGAGAAACAATTCAGTAAGGACGATCCTCAATTCACTCAACCAGTGTTCGAACCCCAATATCCCCATATTTGTCAATCCAGTCTATCACGAGACTGACACGATATACCGCGTGACCATCATTGCGGTTCCATCCAAACTATCGCATGGTTTCACACTAATGGGGTAGGATGAGGAAATTAATATAAGAGGTAGTTGGCCACCATCTTCGTGCAAGGGGGGAGTGTAGGAGGGGGAAATCATTTCAATACATCAGGCCTTAAAACCCTAACCTTTCTATCGTCAGCAAATAGAAATAGACGATTCTAAAGCCTGATTTTTCGTGCACACCCGAACTGTTAATAGTGTTTGGGTGGCCACCTCTTGTAACATCAAATAGTTTTAAAATCCCGACAAGCTAATTCATATAAGAATAAAGCAAAATACTTCAATGGAGTTATAACGTGGATATCGTTTGGCAGAGTTGTGATTTCAACCTGGTTCCCTCATTTCAGAGATCCTCATTCTTAGACAACTCATCATTATACCATCTCCATTTCTTCACCTTTCCTTCATTTTGTAGACTTCAAAATAACACCTTAGGTCCTATACATGTATTTCATTTCTTTCAGTTTCCCTATTGTTTTCTACAAGCTTTTGTGTGTCTCTCTAAAAAAAAGTAAGAAAAAAAAAGCAAGTGGATTTGAAAAGGTTGGTAGCACTGCATGAAAGTGAAAAGGGTTTGGGTTGGGTTGGGGGGGGTAAGTATGAATGTGTAAAGAGGGATTTGGGAAGCACAGAGGAAAGAAGCGGAATAGCCTCTGGCAAAATGTATCTTGACTCGGAACTGCCAACGAGGTTAGAGTTAAGAGTTATCTGCCTTGAGGTGTTTACCTGGGTGCAAGC
>CABFOW010003448.1:46920-59286 GCA_902141385.1 Timema californicum
CCCCCATGCTGACGTTCCTCGCTAAAGATTCCCTTCGGCGTACATCATCGCATACGTTTCCTGGATGCTGTAACGGTCTTGGGTGGTGGATAACGCTTGTAAAAATATGTTTTATAAGATATATGTCACTGGTATACCTTAAATTACACAAAACAATATTCTCTACATGGATTAGATCAATTCCGAAGGGTAAGTTTCAGATAATTGGTTAATTTTAACACTTAATTTGATTAAAGAGTTATATAAAACCAATTTTTTTAAACTGAAAAAGCAATTTAATACAATATTTTACTTTTTTAAATAAATTATATATAAGTAAATTAAAAATATCAACTGTTATTTTCATTTTAGAATAAAACCATGAAAGAATATATGAGTTAATTCTCCATAGTAGAGGTCGTAGCTAACAGCCAGCATAATATTTAAAAACTGTCGAAGGAAAAAATAATTAAAAACATATCGTTTGCTGTGAATATTTTGACCCCGCCAAAAGTTTCACAAAAACAACATAATACTGTCATGAAGATCATATGTAATAACGATTAGATATAATATCTGGTAGTTTTTATTAGCTGTTAGTTACCTAGACCTCTACCGAAGATTGGGAATATTCATGATTATCTCGACTAATGAGCCAGATGTAGCCTTAATTACGCTTTTACTGAAACAAAGCTTTACACTTAGTCCTTTAAAATTTTGCCTTCCGAACTTAAAACAAATGTTTTACCTTGTAACTATTCTATTCGGATTGAATGACAATTCACCACTCTATAAATGCATTTTTAAAATCGTAACCAAAACGGTGTTATAAATCTAATAATCTAATAATAAAACAATTCCATACAAATAAATAAATATAGCTTTGAATGTTAAAATGTAAAGAGTACATAAATATTCTGATTAATAATACTAAAGCATCGATATGTATTTATAATGTATTAAAACCGTTCACTTTTGTAAATAGCAATACATAAACCACACACTATTTTCTATAAATTCTTTCATAAACTAAATGTTTTCTTCACAAAGATTAATGAATTCCTAGGAAAATATATAATACATGTTGTGCCATTTAATGTGAATTTTGTACCATAAAACATTAATTTTTAAAAAATGTTCGGTATTATGTGCATCTTACTAAAACATATGTGGTTTTTAAGGGTGCAATTTTATTGTGTCTTTGTAAATTTCTAATAAAGTAACCAATATACACACACGTATTTAATATGTATCTATATATGAGTATGCGAATATGTTTAATATACTTTCAAATGACTGCACTTACACACAATGTATATATCTGTTATTTATTGGAACATTAACAAGCTTTTGTAAAAATAGCCATTGGTCAAATAAACTACGGTAAGCATTTGCCAAACTATTTTTCTAAGTAAAAATAACTGTAACTAAATATTATATAATATTGTGTTTTAAACTCTTAAAATCGTATTCAACATATCTTTCAGAATTTGAGAAATTATTACAGTTCATCGAGCGAGATATAATAATATCATCTTTAGTTGGGTGGATGCTAGCACCTTTTCTTACATTTAACCCCAAAGATAATATTATTATTTGTTTAAGTGATACAGTTTATGAAAAAATAATTTAAAAATATAAGTAATTATATTATTATTCAAATCATTTAAAATTGTATACTTTACCGGTTGTTTTATATGGGTGTGAAAATTGTATTTTACCTTACATGACGAATAATATTTTTTATTGTTCGAAAACAAAGGGTTTAAGAAAGTATTTTCTCCAAAAAAAAAGCTACTGGAGAGTGGAGGAGACTACATATTGGTGAATTACATAGCCTGAACTAATTAAACTACACTGTTAGGATAATCAAGTACCGTAGATTATGGTGGGCAGGACATGCAGCGCGGGTGGGAAAATCTAGAACTTTGTTGAGGGTATTGGCCTGTAAACCCAGTCGGAATAACTCGACAAAGATGGATGATGACATTGGAATGGAGCTGCAACAGAGATAGTGTAATGAGGGGAACTGGATATAACTGGCTCAATATAGGAATAGGTGGCGTACTTTTGTATGTGTGACAGTGGACTTTCGAGTTCCTAAAGTCATAGAGTAAGTAAATAAGTAATTTAAAAAAACATAAAGCTTAATTTGGATACATAATCTGGTCATTATGGTTCTATCCACTGATTTTGTCTAAATGCTGGTTTAAACTGTTATGAATGTGAAATACTATAAAAAATTGAATAAATTATTTAAAAAAGAAATTTAAAAATCAATTTTTATTACAAAGCAAATAGTGTATTTCAAACAAATATTATAAGTGTATCAAATTATGTTTATCCTAAAAGTATAAAAATAGCATAATATAATGTTTAAAACACAATTTATTTACGCATAATGCAATCAAAATACTTTAATCAAACCAATAATATAATGAATGTTTGCACTCAATTATTTATGTTAATGTTTCCCTCAATGTGCTATGTTAAAGAGATTGTAATTTTGTTGTGTGAAATCTAAGTCTATGATTTAGAAAACGGCCGCAATATTTAAATAACATCAAATAGTATTTTCATGTTTATTAATATAAATAAAAACTTAAAGTGTTACAATAAAATATCCAAAAATTTTAAAAAATATTTATTTCTTGATATATGCCATGCCTAAAATATTTACTACTAAATTAACTATTAAAATATATTTTTGCAAATATCAATGAGTAAAACGCAGATAAAACTATTATTTTTATCGACAAAATTGATTAAATAAATATTTATTTTTGGAATAAATAGCCTTCTTTATTTGTTAGCACAATATTTAACAAGTGTTATACTTTATAATAAATATGTTGATAATATTTTTATATAAGATTGTTAATTAACTTTCGCCTTGACTGTATCAAATCTTAGAATTCACCTATATAAGGCCATGTTGAGGGTAAGAGGATCTTAAAAAGAAGGGGGCCTCAAATATTGGATTACTTAGAGGAAATAACAACATGCTGTTGTTTAAGGAGGAGGCAGAAGGCCGTATTGGTGATCTAAGTTCATTGACAAAAGAAATTGACCTGTCGTTAGACATAACTTCTAATAATGGTTATAATAACGTATGTGAAGCAGATAATTGAGAATGTGGGCTATAATAAGGGACAAAGAGAATAACACAGGAAAGGAGGGTTTTATCAAACTAGTCGAGAAATTGATGGCATATACATTAATTTACCAGTAGTTCATTATAGCCGTGAAACAAAGTATCTTACCCAAAATTACGAAAATAAATATTGAATTTTCGTAAGCAAAGTGCTAATGAAAAATTTGGTCCAAAATGGGATGAAGATTATGGTAAGTAGGGTAAGTTACATAATAATAGTTGCTTATCCTTTTCTCCTCGCCATTATTTGTAGTCAGCTGGTCAAATGTTGCAGGTTACAGTGGCCAGGAGAGGTAGCGAGTTTAAAATATGTGTGATAGATATCTATGTGGGGTGCAATTAGGTGAACTGGATAGTACTACCTCAAGATAGGGTTATGGTGTAATCAAGTGAACTGGAATTAGTTAAATATATAGTTAGGATGTAATAAGGTGGACTGTATAGAAATAGTTCAAGATAGTGATATGTGGCGTACTTTAGTAAGTACAGCGATGAACTTTTGAGTTCTTAATGATTAATAATTTTTTTAAAGTAAATACTAAACAGAACGCCTAATCCACCGTTCATAAACTCATGACTGAGAAATCCAAAACCCTAGTAAGCTTAAACTCTATTTATGTCCATTAAGCAATTATGCTCTATAATGACTACATATTATGATGATTGATAAAGTACGAAGATTGTTAGCATATTAAGACATTGTTTATACATTTTTCTTAATGGTAAATTTAGTTCAAAGTTAACAAAATATTATATTATCTGGTGTTAGAACTAAATAGTTTTTACACGTGTACTTAATTCGAGGACAATCTAGTCTGATTTGCTGTTGACAGGATGTTCAAGGTTGGGATCTCTGCTGGGCTTATAAAACATGACTTTTAATTAATGTTTGTCCATTAACGCTCTACAGAAATGCAAATGTATTTAATCTAAATTATACTTTCCTTATTTCTTTATTATGAACGTAGTTAAATTTTGTATGACCCTGTATCCGGTAAGATATGTTTTTATATATATTGGGCCAATTAGAATAAAGGTAGTTAGGAGATACCTGCCAAAAGAAAGTAGTTTTCGTGAAAAGGATGTTGATAAGATTACAATTCATTCGAACATTATTAAAGAAATAGTACTTAGCTTGTGAATGATAGCCAGCTACGTCAGCCAATAGTGAAGTTTTATTCCACACTACGTAGCATGTAGAGAGTTGGTTAGTTGATCTTTACGGAAGATAGAGGTGGCAACATTGTATAATAACAACAACATATATGGAAATATTGTTGCGGGGGAGGGCTTTGAATGGGGGAAGTGAAGCAAAGCTTTGAAGTGTATCTAGATTATCGCTTTGTGTTAATGGACATTCTCTATCGATATGAAAATTTGATTATAGCTCATACACTTCATGGTATTTATTCAAGCATTCACACATGAAATATAGATATTTATTACGTAACACGATGACACAAAATATAATTTTAAATCAAAACTGATCCAACAATATTTTTTGTGTTGCAACCAAACATAAAATGAAAACTGTTGAGTTGTTTTTTTTGTTTGTTTTTTACCATTGAACGATTGTTTGAATATTTAAAAATCGATCATTTATTTTTAGTGATATAGAAGTATTATGATCTTAAGATATAAAATGTGGATTCCAAATTTGGGTATTTAGATACTTACTATAAGCAAACATAAAAAGTTTTTACTTGACTATATTTTTATTTGTAACATAATTGATTAATTTAAAAACTAATTATTTTAGGCATGGTTATATTCCAACTTTAATATGAAAATGTGAACCTAGTGTGCTTAGAAAACCTAATAGTTATTAATTTATCTTCTTAAATTATTGTACTTAAAAATATAATTAAAAATATATAGTATGATATAAATAATTACAAATTTTGTGTCATGAAAAAGAAAACCGTTAACATATTATGTTTTAAATTGTGTTGGTTAGAACTATAAATCATTTGTTGGAAATATAGAAATTATTTAGAAAATATAAATTTAAGACGTGCAATAAATAATCTGCTTTAATGAATTTTAAATAATAATAATATTAATATTGTTTTAGCTAGATAAATATGAAACAAATATTGTAATACTGAATGTAATGCTTTTATTGTTCTACTCCAAGTTTAATATATAATATATTTATCAGAGTGATACGATATCATATAAACCAATCAAAATATATTCGGGAACACATTAATATATTATTTAATGCACTAACATCTTGTCCTCACTAAATAGATAAATCGTAGCTAAATGTAAATAATTCTATATAATGTAATGGCGGAAAGTACATGTAAGCTGTATAAACAAATTGAATTAAAATTTATTAAAAACAATTTTGGTCTTATTTTAAAATAAATTTAAATCAAATTAACTATAACATAAAAACAAAATATCATATTAGTGGACAAGTCAATATTTATAATCCTATTACTAATACATTATTACTTAATAGTTTATTTTCTTTTCATTTGTGTCCTACAAGTGCATGTTAGTGGACTGTGTTTAATTAATTAATACACTTTATTTACGTAAGACCTTCAACAGTTAAAATATGTTAGATTCAGTGATCACGGTCAATTTAAGGTTAAGTTTAGTCAAGGTCGCTTTGATGTTTCTTAGCATCTATTTAAAAAACTCTTTTGGCTCTAGTGATTAAAATAATTTCTAGTAATATACCAAAAATAATTTATATGATTAATGAGTGTGTGAAACCTGACCGTGAGATTAAGAACTAAATAAATGTGTTTGATTGCATAATCTCATTAAAAATATATTCACATCCCTAAACAATGAAAATATTCTATCACCCTCTACTTATTCCTGACATTGACTATACTTACATTGTATTGGGAACTGACTATAATCAACGTATCTACGGTGTTACACTTACAAACGAGTACAACCCCATTAAATATTTCAATAAACACTGCACAATAATATTCTACTAAATCAAAGCTGCCTCAAACTATTCTCTTGGGGCTAACAATACATGTGTCAACAAATAAATAAAATATCGGAGTTTTGTTAATAATACAAAACAAATAAATAAATCTACCATTATCATCTGGTGTTGAAATAGGCTTAGATCATTGCATGATATTCTATGATCCAGAGACCATTGGGATGGTTTTAGGATAGTCACAACCTTGTATGACCTACTTAGTTATTTTAACAATCAGCCAACAATCATAAATGTTATACACCTAGTCATGGACGTCAACAATACTTTACATAAGAATATACAGGGAAATACAAATATCCTCAACAAAGTAAATATGCTACCATGTGAATAAGCCATGTATGAGGGTAAACATTAATTTTATAAAGAAAAAAAATATGATATAAGTCTCATAGTTTGTCTTAAACTTACAGTACTCTTTATATTTCCTTAAAGCAAGGCATCCTTTGAAGCTTCATTGATATACGGTAATCTAGGTTTAAATAGCAATTATTCAACTCTACAGAAAAGGTAAATTATATGATAAAATATTATCTTGCTTGATCACCAGCAATTTTTTTTGTGATATTGCATTACAGATTCAGATATTTTTAACATAGGAAAATAGACTGAGAAAAGTACAGATACATATTCTTATTATATGAACAAAATGTATTTCTTATTAGCGTATAACCCGAAAGGTTAGTAAGACGTGGTGATAAAAAAAATCATATTATCTTTACTTATAATCCGAAGAGTTTTATTTTAACAAAATTTAAAAATTTAGTCACTAGATAATACAATTTATGTTTCCATAAAAGACAAAAAACCTAACAAATTAGTAGGCCTATGTCAAAAATTTAAATATTATAATTAAATATTTTGAAGCATAATTTGACTAAGATCCGGTCTTATGACTCTGTCCGATAAATATTTATATCTGGTCCATAAGTTAAAAGTGCGTCTTATGACTGCCAGATAAAATGCATTTATCCTTTACATTTTTATTGGGAGGTTTGTGAACCTGATAACTTTTATCTAAAAGTCAAAATGGTCGTTGCCATAGTAACTCATTGTTTTTCACGAGGTTTCGCCTATCAGAATATGTTTTTAGGTTAAGAAAAAAATATTTAAATATGAGTACACTAAATAAAATTTTGTAAACGCACCAAATTATTGAGCACATTTTGGCAGAAACCGAAAATATTACTTGTAAGACAACCTAGCATCTGCGCCAACTTGATTATATCTGTTTCCTCGAACTCGTTTAGCCACCATTATTTAAAAAATGTTGAGCGTTATAACCAAAAGTCAGGTTGTAGTGTTAGCAGAAGGGTTTATACGCATCACTAAAAGAAGTACCAACCTTGCGTTTTCTGCATAGAAATTTATTTATCCTACAGATAGACTCACCCGATAGACAAATTTAGTTCATAATCCACGTAAAATATTAAAGTATCTGATAATATTTATCTGGTCGCTAACTTTAACTTCCCGATAGCAATATTTATTTGGTAGTCATACGACCGGCCCTAATTGAGGTTTTGATTGAGCTAGTTTGGTTCTTGTGGCAAGCATTTAACGTATTCTTGCTCACCTATATTTTAAGATTCTAGTATATTATGTAATTTAGATACATTTTTATGTAACCCACGATCAAGTGCGAAATGGCTTCTTGAAAATAGCTGAACATTTTTGGTTGGGTTTTGAATTATTTAATTTAGGTAAAATGAGGTTGTGAAACTCCCACTTTCATTTTTGTAGTTTCCTCGCATAACAGGATATTTGTGTATTCCATTTCCTTATATGAAGCATATTCATCAAAGTTTAATATCTAAATTATAAAATTAAAACATCATCAATAAAAATGATAAAAAAGGAAGCCTTGAATTTAAGTTCAAATTTTCTGAACCGTTCCGTCCTCATTTTTTTGAAAAAGGTTCAAATTCTAGTAACTAGCCTCACAAACCAAGGAGGAATTCAATTCCAAAGCTCCTTGTTAGTAAAAATGCAAAGAACTTAAAATTTAAATGAAACATCCAGGAGGCGAACAATAAAATGATTATATTAAAATTTAAAAGGACACAAAACAGCTGTCTTCTGAAAATATTATTCCCATTTAAGAAGTCAAATACCAATGATTCATTTTAATTTTCAATTTGTTCTAGGTAGTCACTACTGATCTCTAATTATATAGAAGAAAACGAGGGTCTCTAATCCATTTCCAAAGAATAAAATAATATATTATTTTTGCTGTATAGTAAAATATATACTTTTGTCTTGTGCAGAGGTAAGACAAACAAAATTGCATAAATTATAGATTTCGTCCCTCTATTAGAGTTCTATATTGTTTAGGAAAATAAAGAAACATCACAAAGGGGAAAAACACCCCATAATGATTGGAAAAATCAATGCAAAGAATTATTATTGTTATTATTATTATTATAAGCTAGCATTATGTACCCGACGTTATCAATGGTAATCACGCAACGGATTTTGTGGCTACTCCTGGCAATTCTTCTCTTTGATTCAAACAGATATAATCTCTTCAATTTTTTTTCCTACTCTAAATGTTTTTATTTTAATTAAGAAAATATAGTCAAAATTTTAATATTCCTTCTTTGAGGAGTAATGTTTGTGCACAAGGGCTACAAATATTTTAATTGCAGACGTCTGCGTGAAATAAATATCGCACAATGCTCATGAGAGTAAGACGCCCATACTCTTCAGTATATTTAAATTTATAATATTTAGCACTAAATTCTATTTCAATCAATTTATGATAAAATCAACTTATTCCAAGTCAAACTACCAGATGCTCAAACATTCAAACACTGAGTAGTCTAAACTTACCTAGCTAACACGCTCCAGATTATATAGACAAATAGCATAGAGCTCATTACAAATTCTGGAAATTATTTTATTCTATGTGAGAGTACACACACTTTTAATCAATATATATTCAGTATTTTTTTCTATCAATAAATAAGAAAAGTGACAACTAGTCATGGGAATCATTTTTCAAATTTACCAATAAGATGTATGATGTGGATATATTCGTAACTTAATATCATTTAACTCTTCTAAGCTTTGTAAGTAATGTATTTGTACAAGTAATGGCTTTCACACAAACTAGTTTTTACTAATACTTATCAATATATATATATATATATATTAGAATGAGCGAATTTTTAAACATAATTAAACTATTTAGTTAAAATATATGTGGTATTTGCTGTGTACTGCATATACCATGTATTCATTTTATTGGTATACTAGCTAATGCAACCCGCTTCCATGGATTTCTTTTTGGTACATCTGCAGAGATTTTTCTGTATCTTAGATAGAAAACGTTCATTAAAATACTAATTCTTATTTTATCTGTACTCTTTTATTTATTAAAACTAGAATAATGCATGCTTTGCCTTATAGTGTCAGAAGCCATCCCCACCACCCACACATAATGATTCTCGAGCATATACGAACGTTCTCTTTCCTTCCAGTCCATTTCTTACTTTCCACACTTCACTAATCACTTTTCACTTTTTACATTCTACCTTTCATTTTCTACTTTTCGGTTTTTTTACTTTTCACTTTTTACTTTCTATTTGACCCATATTTTTCTATTTATAAAACGTCAACTGAAGCACGCACGTTACGCTTCGCCTTTATGTAGTGTCAGAAGCCTGTAATGATCCCATTTCATTGAATTGATTTCTAGTGCATTTAGATTTTGTTTGTGTCAATTTTATTTAGTCGTACTGTAGTGTTTCTGTTTTATTTCCGTACACGTGCAAGCAGGCTACGGTTAATAACATTCAGTTTGCTTGTTTACAGCCGTCGCTATAATTAAAGAAATAAACCTCGCAATGTAGGTGCGAGAAAGAAAGCAATATGCTTCATTTGTAAATTATATTGTGTTTATGCTATTTTTCTAGAAGTAGTTTTACTTGTGTCCGTAAGAGCTCAGTGGCTCCTGGTCACAATTTGAGATTGAAATCTGATAATTAGTGTTTGTTTTTGCTTTTACTATACAGAGTTGCTAACTATTGATTCGGGCTAAGACATGTGTGTGCCGATATGGCAAATTCATTATGATATATATATATATATCATAATGAATATCCATATCGGCACACACACACATATATATATATATATATATCATAATGAATTTGCCATATCGGCACACACATGTCTTAGCCCGAATCAATAGTTAGCAACTCTGTATAGTAAAAGCAAAAACAAACACTAATTATCAGATTTCAATCTCAGATATATATATATATATAAATCAACTTTCATGCATTTACTTTTTTCAACTATTTAACACAAATGATTTCAGTAATCTCTGAATAAATGTTATATCAAATAACATAATAAAATGTGTTTAAATTATAAGATATTTACATCACAGATTGCAGGTAAGTATTTAAGATAGCGTATCGCGACAAGCCATCCCCACCACCCGCACATAATGGTCCTCGAACATTCCAGAACATTCTTGATCCTTTTTAATTTTCTACTTTTTAGTTTCTTTTTTTATCCGTACTCTTTCTTTTATTAAAAGTCAACTGATGCAGGCGCGTCACGCTTAGCCTAAAATAGTGTCAGAAGACTTCCCCACCACCCACACATAATGGTGATCGAACATTCCAGAACATTCTCGATCCTTTTTAATTTTTCACTTTTTACTTTTACTTTTATCCGTACTCTTTCATTTATTATACTTCAACTGATATACGCGCGTCACAATCCTTCCGGTCCAGTTCTCTCTTTTCACACTTCACCAGTGGCGTATTCTGAGAAAAATTAATAAGCATGCTGTACTATAAAAGTTTAAGGGGAGATTTGGTTGCTGAGGATCCTCAACCACCTTTGTCCAAGAACGTCAAGGGATTATTTCAAGGGATAAATTTGAAGATGTGTCCCTATAGAACAGTGGTTTTTGAACAATTTTTATTTGCCCTTAACCGAATGCTATCTTAGGAAATTTTAATCCTCCCCTCCCCCTCTCCCATATTCTCTCTTCTTTTATTTATCCATAACGATGATTACCATCCTCTCAAAATGTATTAAAAGTATCTCCATGGGGTAAGCCCACATTCAGGCTATACCTACCGATTAGCTTCTAAACTGTTTGACGAATTAGTGCAAACTCTGGCATATAGAGGGTGTCATGTGGTTAGCACATCGATGACTCTAGCCATTGTGCTCGGCTATACATACTGGAGACACTACTACTTTATTCGAGTGGCTCCTTATTTATCCACCCTAGGCCGAATATAATCCGTTCAAAACCCACTGCTTCCCAAATAATCTGGACGCGCTGGGAATCAAACCCGTGACCTCAGGGTCAGTATCCAGAACCTATGACCACTAGACCACTAGGCACATTTCTGAATGCATCAGAGAGACAGAACCTATTTAATAGCCTAGTGTAATTAAAAGCACACAGTTAGCAATACTCAAAGCAAATAATTATATTAAGAGTAAAATGAAGTGATACATCGATCAAGCGTCCATCAGATCTTGGTGTGAGGGAATCAGGTGGATTTTCCAACTGACGTTGCAGTTACAACTATTTCTTAAACCAACTCTTCTCACAAAATGCTGCATGGAAACAACGAGTCTCCCAAATTGAGAATTTATGCTCAAGAAGTTATTTAGATGAGTAAACTCTGACTAACATTGGGGAGATTATCTCTTACTATTAATTTTCTATTAATAAATCATTGGTATATTGCTAAGATTTTTACACACTTTATTTACTGTAAGCAGTGGTGCACCCAAGGGAGAGAGGGGCAAACAGGTTATTTTACCCTCCTCCCACTCTTTCCCCAACACCACAAATAATGCTAATACAATTTAGATAATATTGTACTGCCCCCCTTCTCCTCTAATGGACAGGGGCAGGGGCACATGTACACTAAACTAAAGAGGGCAAGAAATAAAAAACAAATGATTAAATTGCAGAAGAGCGTTAGGACCACATAAACATTGATAGGCCTTCACTTTGACTTATTCAATAATTTGTCGTCATGAAGCCTGCTCAACCATCACCCGTTACTATGCGTTATTACTCAAAGGGAAAGGTGCGAAGATCTTTTGAGATATAACAAAAATACTTTAAAACTGTCATAGTAAATTAAAGATAGCACGTTTAATAAATAGATATTTATTTAAGAAAAGATTAACAATAAATATATATATATATATGAATATATGCATACAGGTAACAATAGATAGTTAAAAGAAAAATACATAAATATAAAAA
>CABFOW010003449.1:0-26454 GCA_902141385.1 Timema californicum
AAGGGTTTGGTAATCAGATAAATCTATGCCGGGACCGAAGATTGAACCCCGGCCGCCAGCATAGAAGTCTGACACCTTACCCGTAGACCGCCAGGTCACCTTCAAGAAGACAGAAAAGAAGAAAACGGTGATGGGTGTGCACAGTGACTCAAAATGGTCCATAATATGCAAATATGCTTCTGACAGAACTAAAGTTCAAGAATGGAAGTGGTTTTAAGAACTTCACTTTCGTGTTTCCGACAGATTTTTAAGTTAATTTAAAGATGGTTCGTCCCAAGATATTGAACGAATGGCCTGGCCCACGATGCTTGTTGTCGAAAATGTTGGCAAACACGCCGTGACACTTAAACTTTGCTTCTTGTAACCCATTTGAAATGGATGACAAGAAATATTGTTTCCTCTTTGGGAGACCCAAATAAAACACTGAGAAAATGTATGCAACGCATTTAAGAAACAAGAGAAACATATTTTCAAAGAGTGCTTCTTTATTTACACCTCAAATTTTATTTTATTTTCAGGATATTAAAGGTCACTGTTTTATTTTCCATCTAGTCTAAATACTCTTCTGGACTACAGGCTTTTTAATTACGAAAATGAAGTAGGGTTGAGAAAGATAGAAATCGAAGAAAATATACCCACCTTCTCTAGGAGGGATAGGCATGAATAGTTTAAGGAAAGTCATCCTCAGTACGCCAGATCGGGAATTGAGCTCCGATCTCCTACTCACTAACAAATTAAACTAGTTGAGGTTGACATTTAGTCCACATATCCACTGATATGGGGCTATATATATATATTTTTTCACACCTTTAGTCTTAAATCACATGTTTAAGTTTTTAATTTTTTCGTACTCAAGGGAAGGTGGTTATTCATATAGTAAGTGTTACTAATTACAAATTAACACACTATTAGTTGTCTTTTTTTTTTTTGAAAAAGTAAAATACATACTGAATTTTTTTCGCTAAGCCTGTTTGATCTATCCATGATTAAATTAAAATTCTGGTTTCTTAAAGTCCCCTCAAATTATCTTTTAATTAAATTAAATTTATACAAATAGGGCTCACCTAAAATTTGAATCCTTGAAACTTTTTACCTTTAATATTGGTTTATATATATATATAGCGTAGTCTGATTTACTAGATAACTCATTTCAGTACACAAATCTCATTACGGCAAAGACAATATAATCATTTTCAAGTGGTCACAAAAGTTTTACTAGGAATATCTACCAGGAAAACTAACAGCTCGAAAATGTGTGATGCAGCAAAACCTTACATCACGTCACAGCTTTACATTTTTATGTCTCAGCACTCGTAAAACACTTTAAAAAAAAATAAACGTGGTTGGTATAAATTTATCTCACAGATGCATGGGATAAATTTCCCAATCTGTTTTGATGTACGACTTGGTTAAAGCTGTGTGAAGGAAAAAATATTTAAAATAGTTTGTATGTTAAATAAGAGAGTACATGGGGTCAAAGGGGAGCTGTGGTTTGAGCGGGGACCTTGGGTGTGGGGGAAAGGTGGGATAGAAATCATAAACTAGAAACAAGAAGTATTTCCAAGAAGCCTTAGTTAGAAATTCTCAATGTATATAGGTCCATAAATGCATGCTTATATAATTATAAACATGCTTTAAACATATATACATGCATTCACACATGAATCCCTTTTTTGTTGATTGAGGGTGTTTCATGTCCTGAATGGTTTCTATCCCCCCTTGTAAGTAATTGCAGTTATATTAAAGACAAAATTTTCCAAAGAAAACTTTTCATTTTTGAAATTTTTCTTCAATTTTTCTAGTGACATTTTCAATTATTTTTTAAATTAAAACAAAATCTAGCTCTTTAAATTGAATGAATGGAATCGATATTTCACGAATTTTAAAGTTCACACTTAAGTTTAATCGATCCCAAGGATTATCATTATCAAATGAGTCACATTAAAAGCGATGAAAGCTTTAAAGTCCTCTTCTAACACTTACGTATCGACTAAAGCGCTAAGTGGTTGAATGTGTCACTAACTTCAGGTCTGATATGTCAATATTATAATCAAAACCTTTACAAATACATACTCCTTCATCTGAGATTCAATGCTCTGAAATATTTACCGGAAAAAGTTCAACTCTAATAAATTGCCCTTAATTGTTTGGATTTTATTTTAATTCTATCAGTAATATAATAATTAAAATAATTTTAGGTTTTATTCGGCATTTATAAACAACTTTTTCGCCAATTTCTCCCACCATCCACCAATCATCACCCAACACAATATTTGATGGTTTTTTTAATCACCGTGTCTTACTACCGGTTTAGGTTATACACATATATGATAATTACTCTAATGGGGTGAGGCTGAGGAAGGAAACCTTTGGAAGGTAATATACCCACATTTGCGTGGAAGGAGAGTAGGAAAACAATTTTGGGAAACTCACCTCCAGTATATCCAACCGTGATTTGAACCTCGAACTCCCCGTCATCAGCAAGACAGTCTAACACTAGAGTGACCGTTCATAAAAACTTCACTTTCATCATCCCTATCAGCTTAGCGTAAATATGCGGATGTCCCGGACCGGTCGTAAGATACGTCACAACATATTAGATTGAGTAGGTCATCAAGTATGTCTTCTATTGTACTCACAGCTGCCATCGTAGTCCTTATCTGTACGCCATAGCTCACACTAACAACCTTCCGTAAAAAATAGAATACCAGCTTTGTTTTATCTTTTCAACAAAAAAAAACTCTTCATAGCCTTCGCCAGTAGTAACAGATGGAAGATGATTTACGAGACGGTTTGATAAGATTACCTCCATTAAGCTCCCTTGTCGTCTGGGATCACGAAGAAAGGAAGTCGTAAAGAAGGCCATGTGTCGCGATGACGGATGACGGAGATGACAGAATACCATCTTCAAGATGTCGTGTGCTCGTACAAATACCTGATACTCATGTTGAGCCCAGAACACGAGCCTCATTTACACATTTAATTAGACTGGAAATTATTAATGAGCGTACTTGAGAAATATATGATGTAACCATAGTTTACCCTAAAACGGTGGTGGAGTCTGGTTTTGTCACGCCTCCGCCCCCCCTGGGGGTTAAACTGTGCACCACCTTTACCTTCTCCTCTCCACCAAGTCCTCAATTTATCATGCCATTTATTTGGTAAGAAACTACCACTATTTAAATTTAGAGTGTTTTTTATTCATTTTACACACAAATATAGTTTTAATATACAACCTAGATATGTAATTAATGTTTTTATTTGTTTATAATGTGTCTGATTATCATACAACAGTCTGGGGGAAAAAAAAGAGTTAACGATTATAGGTTTGGAATATTATTATTATTATTAGCACCGCGTCTTACTACCCGTTCGGGCTATACCCCCTTACGCTAATGTGTAATGGTAGGGTGATTTTGAGATGAAATGAAGGACCTACAGTTTAACTTGGGATCCGAACCATGGTGGAGGTCTGGCATTCCTCACATTCACAAGATGTCTTGTCAGAGGTGAAGGAAGGGTTTGGTAATCAGATAAATCTGTGCAGGGACCGAGGATTGAACCCCGGCCGCCAGCACAGAAGTCTGACACCTTACCCCTAGACCGCCAGGTCACCAGGTTTGGAATAAATGTCTGGAATAAGTAGAATCAAAAATATACAATAATATTTGTTATTATTATTATTCGGGCTGTACGCACTTAGACATTCACAAGTTGTAATTAATAATGTCAGAGGTGAAGGAAGGGTTTGGCAATCGGATAAACCCGTGCCGGGACTGAGGATTGAACCCCGAACCTCCAGTACAGAAGTCTGACACCCTACCTCTAGACCATCAGGTCACCAGCAATATATAATTGTGCAATATGTTTATATGTCGTACATATTATATTTACTGCTTATTTTACAACACAGAAAAACTCATAAATTCGACAGTGTAAATAATGTCATAAGCAACCACGAACAGCTTCTCTACTGCCAACATAATCGTAAATAAACTATTTTTCACAAGAATATAGTAGCAGCTGATTTTTATTTTTGGTTAGATGTTGCCTGAGGCTTCTAGATCTTGCCTGGTTGAAAAATGTAGATCTACGTCTTCAAAGTTAATTCGGGAGAAACGAAACACATGGTACCACAATGTACACTTGTTTTTACAGCACCGCGTTAGGGATGTACGCATATATACTAACTACGCTAGTGAACTAGGGATAAAGAAGATTACTTCTAGAGGAAGTGCACCCACATTTGCGTGGAAGGAGAGTGAAAACCAATTTAGGAAAACCAATTCCGTACACCTGACCGAGATTTGAACTTTGATCTCCCCATCATCGACAGTCTTGCAAGAGTAGCGCGTTGGAACAGCGGTTCCCGACGTGGGGAACGCGTACCTCCAGAGCTACATGCAAGAATCTTTTTGTGGTAGGACTAAGCACAAAATTTTTTTTAACTGAATAATGGCGGAAAAAGATACTATGCTAACAGCGTAGGACAAGATACAAGTCAAAAGTTGTAAAATTAATTCAAATCTATGGCGAAGAGAGATTTGGATTTATTTCATTATTCGACATTGAAAAAATGATTTCAATATTAACATATAACAAAGTTTTTGTAAATACTAATAAATCAATACATAAATTAAATGTGTTAATTTTTGATGTAACTTGATTTTTGAGTATAAAAATAAATGCACTATTTGTTCGACTTATTATTTATTACATTTATTAAACCCCTTTTATTGGCCCTTTTATTTTCAGTTACACCAAATAAATATGAAATAACAGCAACTATATTAATGAAACATTTTGCTGTTATCAATGTTACAATTTATGGAAATGAAATGGATTGCTACGTAAGAGAAAAAAAGTTTAGGAACCATTGCCTCAGACCGCCCACCAAAGAGGGTGTAGTGCAGCGATTTTCAATCTTTTTCAATTCACGGCACACCGAACACGCCACTAAAACTATAAAGGCACACCGTCAGTTTTTTTAAGGAAATATTTTATAGCAAAAAAACAAAACAAAAAAAAACCCAAACTAATATTAATATTTTGTTTATAAGTTCAATAGCTAAAAAACTAATATTTGTTAATTTTAAAAATAAAATTGATCATGGATTTCAAAAGATTTCTTTTACACCGTATTTTTTCCCTCTCTTTCTCTTCTTTTTCAACCGTCTCCGAAAATCCCGTGGGACAGCTGATTATTCTTCACGGCCCACCATTTGGAAAATGCTGGTGCAGCCCATAAGATAGAGCCATATAATGTAATATGTCAAGGTAGGACTACCTTTCATATTGTACAGAGCATAATATAGTACAGCATAGTATTGTTAATTAACATTATACTATTATAAAGCCACACGGCTGACTCACTCACTGACATTAATGTTTACCCACTTTAAGATGAGCTAGAAACTTGAAATTTGGCAAACTTATAGCTTCTATCCCGTAATCGACGGGAAAATTAAAAAAAAAAAAATTAACCCAAGAAAAACATTCAAAATGGCGGAGCAACTTTAAGGTCGGTGTGGACCTTTCTTTTGAGGTTTCTTGTGCCTAAACAGTAAGACCTATCATAAAACGGCTCTGGAAGGAATTACATTAGTTTACATCCAATTGCAAAGGAAACTCACTGTGGGGTTTGAGGGCGGAGCCCCCAACGAGCAAAGCGAGTAATACTCCAGTTTTTGAAATAATATATTTTTACCATGTTTTTAGTACACGTTTGAATAACGTGTCTAAGATATTGGAATAGGTATGGGGAAGGTATAGTAATAAGGTAAATGTATCTGCATCTGCGTGGAGAGAGATAGAGAGAGAGAGAGAAACTATTTATGACAACACACCCCAAGTACAGCCAACCAGGATTCCAGCCCCGATCTCCCCGTTGCAGACAATCCAGTCTAATATTAGTGTTCTTTCCAGTCAACAAACTATTAGCATCAAAAACAACAACAACCAAACCGATAAAAGGTGGACTGTATATAACAATGTGACAAGTGCTTACCTCTACTAAATAAGGTCCCGCGAAAATGGAGGTTTACCTTGTGGGTTAGTAAAGGAAGGAATAGGGAACAAGGTTGTTAATTCCTGGGCAATTCTCGAAGATTGGCAGGGGTTTTGGAGCAAAGAGGCCCCTTTAGGGCCTGAAGCACAGAATCACACATAAATAAGAATTTACAAAGCAAAGGAAGTGGACGTCATAGTAGACACCCAACGCGAACAGAGTCCCACACTGAACTGAACTCAAAAAGCAACCAACGACCTACCTTCCCCCTCCTTTCCACTCACAAAATAAGGAGGGAAGCTCAAAATCGGCGGGAACCAAATAACAAGGAACAATGAACACATACAAACCAATAAAAATAGGGAACTAAATCAAAATGAACTAGATTAAACAAACTATTCCACAGAGGCTATTTTACAATATTAAATATATACAGTTCAGAGACTGAACAATTAGGGTGACGCGTTAGACCATGCGTAACACATATGTTTCTAAAATATTATTTAAATTATTTGACAAATAACCTGTCTAACAGCTACCCACGTCAGTGGCTGAGTTCGTCAGTCTCATTAGTTCAAGGCAACGGGGAACCATCGCAAATCCTGAAATCCCCCTAGTAAAAGTCTGTTCAGCGTAGGAATTGTTTTCTGAAAGGCCTTTTCCCCTACCAGAGATCTATCATATAGTAAGATATTGGTAGGAAAAAAAAACCTTTTAGAGAGTAATTCCTAACCGTGAATGGAGTATTAATAAGATTTCTACCAGATGGTGCAGGCGGCACCAACCAACTGAAAGGCTGAGTGCATGCTCAGCTCAAGATGGATAGAAATCACATCAAACCAAACTCCAGGTTGTTGAAGAAGCGCTTATAAAAGTAATTTATGTGTGTATATGTCATATTTAGTAGAATATCTCAAATATGTTCATTATATATTTATGTTTTATTCTCCCTTCAAAATGTTTTTGAGTATCAAAATAAAATCGTGGTTTTTTACTAAAGACTTGGATATTTTGAAGCTTCGCACACCCCTGGATTGTTTACCTCTTCACAACCGACTATAGGAATTCGCCAGTTGCTTACTAGTATATGAAATGATTCCCACTTGTTTTTATGGTCCAAATATTGAAAACACAATTTATTAAAAAGGCTCTCTGAAAATTTACATTTTAAATACTTAATTTAATTCAACCTCCTTATTTTTACTCAAAGGATTTTGGTCCTAAGCCCCCCAACAAATTAAAAAGATATATCTATATTTTAGCAATGGTAGTTTATTTTACATCATTAAAAAAAAAATGTGGGTTTAGTTTAGAGGACGATGATATTCCAAAATGTTCGTTTAGAAAAAATCAGCGTTGGAATTTCTTAAAACCTTTATTAAAGTTTGCGATATTCTGAGAATGCCTCTTCTTCAATTCCTTGAGTGCACTCTAAAAAATAGTTCTCTCAATATATATTTAGTTAGAGATGGAAACTTGTACTTGACCTATAAATTAAACTTTATTCATTAAATACCCATTATTATTTATAATTAAGGGATTTGTTTAGCTCTAAAGATTTGGTGGGAAATTTTCACGGAGAATATAATTACATAACTTCCATTCTCGTCTACTCTTTCTTGTTGAAGATAGTTTACAATTTTTGAAATATTATTCTAGAAAATTTATTCTTCTTCAAAATTAGAACTCGTTCAAGGCCATAACCAGGATAAAATTTTGAAGTGCCTTAGCAAATACAATCCCCTAACTACTGGAGGAGGAAAATGCTTCTAAAAGCTTAACATTTTAAAATGATTATTTATAGTATGAATTATGTCTCATAATTTTTTTTTCTATTCATTTTTGTCAGGTATGTAAAATAAAATAAAAACCTCAAACGCACACTCATCTTTGGTTCGAGGAATACAATTTTATGAAAATGCATTACATGTTTAAAAATCAGTCTTATCCCAAAAACTATGACTATTTTGAAAAGATTTGCTATTTATAAATCAGTCAAGATTGGTTCAGCTGTTATACTATATAGAGCCTATATATGACGTATTGACTTTAATGAATAATAATAGTAGTTTTTGGAGGAGTTGTTTATCCTATTATTATTATTATTATTAGCACCGCGTCTTACTACCCGTTCGGGTTATACGCACTTACGCTAATGTATAATGGTAGGGTGATTGTGAGATGAAATGGAGGACCTACATTTTAACGTGTAATCCGAACCATGGTGGAGGCCTGGCATTCCCCACATTCACAATATGTCTTGTCAGAGGTGAATTAAGGGTTTAGTAATCAGATAAATCTTTGCCGGAACCGAGGATTGAACCCCGGACCCCCAGCACAGAAGTCCGACACCTTAACCCTAGACCCCCAGGTCACCTGTTTATCCTATTAAAATATTAATTATAGCTATTGTTTGAAAACTATTTTATTTCATCATTAGTTCGATGGTTTGAATCCTTTTTCAAGTCGAGTCCTATGGAAACAGCTTAGTCTTTACGCCGCGAGTATATGGTATGTGGTAGGCTCTGAATTCTTTTTAAACGTTAGCTCCCAGGTGTTAATAACCCTTAGAATATGTTGTGAGCCTTAAAAACAATGATGTTCTTAAGCATAAGATTGTTGTCTACAATATTGGGCCAGCTTTTTTAAATATACCGTTCCTACTATTATTTTGATATTGTTTCAACAATTAATACGGCAATATTTATAATATTTTTGGTCAAGTTTCTGGGTAGCTGAGGTGTTTTGAACCTATTTA
Organism: Timema californicum; assembly: GCA_902141385.1. Taxonomy (NCBI): domain Eukaryota; kingdom Metazoa; phylum Arthropoda; class Insecta; order Phasmatodea; family Timematidae; genus Timema; species Timema californicum. The sequence goes on from CABFOW010003449.1 coordinate 8,766, forward strand.
ACCCTCTCTTCCTTGCAAGATAAATACACATATTTACTTTTTGATTTATCTCAACACATAGGATAGAAAGTATTGTGATCGTAAAAAAAAACCTCACCGAACACAAGGTTTTGATGAATGTCTACGTTTCATGACTCCCTTATGCCGTCTGTCTGTACCTCAGGATTGAGCAAATATTTTACTGATTGGGCTAAGACTTGGTATCTGGGGTTTTTATAAAGCTCCACCAAGGGGTTTTTGGAATTAGATATCTAAACTTAAATTTAAGGGTAGTTTACTGAAGAGCAACAAGAGAAAAAAAAAATCAATTTTCTTGAAATTGCTCTTACGATTTTGATTACATTTTATATCTAAGACACTCTTTATATTTATAAAAAAAGATGGAAAGTCTCATTTTTTTTACGAAAATGACTTTGAAGGTAGTTTATCTGGGATACATTTTCAAATTTTCATAATTTTTTCTCAACAATTTAGGATATGAAATAACTTATTACTCTAAAGTTGTATTAGGCTACTATTAAAGATACAAATATGTTCGGAAACTCATAGCCCAAACAGCAGGTATTGCTTGTTTGAGCCCCAGAAACTTACATCCTGAAAAATATATGCATACCATTAAATTGTGTTGAAAGTCTCGGTGTACAGCGCCAGGAGAGGCAAGCTGTCAGGCAGGTGTGTGCAACAGGCTGCATAGGGGTTAGGCGCGTGGCACCTCGACATTCTGGAACACGGCAGCTGAGCTTACACCAATTAACAGTAAACAAGACACCATAATCATTAACGGTCCTACATCACATAAATTACTTTCCGGTGTTACTTGTGCTGTGCCACGCGCCTAGCTCCTAAGCAATTTGTTGTACATGTATGCGTGATAGTTTTTTTCTTTCATCCCGGTGCTATACGCCAAAACTTTGACCACAATTCATTGGTATTAGCATTATTTTCCGGACGTAGGTGTATTGGGATTTTGTATTACCTTTGGTTCAAACAAGCTATATGTGTAGTTAAAGCTGTGAGTTTCCAAACAACCTGTATTTGTTTGAAACCAATATTTTCTTAGCTCTTTCTCTCTCTCTCTCTCTCTCTCTCTCTCTCTATATATATATACACACACACACATTTAATTAAGGTATAAAAATGAATTCGAGTCTTATGCTCTATTTTAATTTTTCTGTTACAGCTTTCCTAGTTCCTAATTCGATAAAGTAAATAACAGTCCATGTTATTTCATTTATGATTTTTGGTGTATATTTTCCCTACAACAATAACCTATTATTTTGTTTCACAAATCTAACGGGTATTTAATAAATATGTATTTCAGAAAAAATGGGGAGAAAGTCAGTGACGCGCAACGTACTATTTATTTTTAGCTCTAACCATAATTTATTCCCTCCACCAGAGCTTGTCTAAAACATAGAAAGGCTATATTTCTCAAAGTAAGCCCCTCTTTTCGTTTTTTTTAGGATCAATTAATGTATATACTATATACGATAGGAAATATGGTGACAGCTAACAAAAGATTATTTATTGCAAATAATTATTTCTTAGTGATATATTATCATTAATTATTTCCGAATAGGTGCATTGGGGACTCCCATCCATTACTGTTTAAAGCTGTGGCCTTGGCCAGGTTTTTATTCAAGTCATTTATTTCCCATAACGGCTTGCTAGGCCTGTCGTAGCTTCATATGCCTTATAATCTAACTTAAGACTAGGACAGGCACAACATCCAGTCCCCGACCGATTAATTCATCACTGTTAAAGAGTAAACCCACATTTCACCAATGATAGAATTTTCGGGAATGCCGGGATTCGAACCCGGAACCATTTTCTCAGTAGGCAAGCACAATACTGACTGAGCTAAAGTGTCAGACTTAGTGACTCAACTAAGGTCTGAACAAACCCTTCCTTCATCTATGACAAGACGTGTATTAATCACAACTTGTGTGGAATGTCAGGCCTCCACCGTGGTTCGGATCCCACGTTACACTGTAGGTCCTCCATTTCATCTCACAATCAATCACCCTACCATTACACATTAGCGTAAGTGCGTAAAACCCGAACGGGTAGTAAGACGCGGTGCTAATAATAATAATAAATACTAATTTATTAAGATCACGAGCTATCAGATGACGCAGCCATCTTCGACTGTGTCACGCGTTCCACGCTTCGTCCTGATCAGTTCTGATAGAATGAAACCTAGGTCGGGGATTGGGCGGTAATGTTTGTATTTCTTCAACAGGCCACCATTACAGTTCTGTCCATAGGCAGTAATAAAAAGTGTCAACTATGATTATAGGAAGGTGCCAAGTTAAAATGGAAATGTAAGTGGTTAAAATGACCAACACTTTTATTTGCTTCTCAGGTTTCTTCGGTTACTTAACACTGACAGTTGCTTGGCAACTTAATTTTCTGTAGCAGCCTCGTGTTTAGGTGAGAGTAGCGGCTGCCTTAACTTCCAAACTATCCGCTGGGGTCATTCATTCTCTTTTAATATATCTTAAGTCTCATTCGTAAAATCATTATATAAGCCATTTATATTAATTAAATCAACCACGTGGGTTTAAAGTCACGCTCCTTTGGTTTACCGGTCACGTGGAGGTCCAGATTAAAATTCTGGCTGGTTGTAATACGGGTGATTGTTCCTTTATGTATTTTCCTTCTTACTCCACGCAAATAAAGGTGCATTTCCTATAATATCTACCTACCCCACTAGTGTAATTAAATGCTGATATCCTGGAAAGGTAGTAAAATTTAGTGAAATTAATAATTTAAGAACCAAGATTCGAATGTTTGTTGACTATGAAGAGGATGCGATAGTCTCAAAGACAATCATTTAGGGACAGTCCTGAAAAAGTTTGGGAGGCAGTGGTATTGCAAAAGTTTCCAGGGTAAATATAAACCCTTACAAGTTAGATAAAAGGAGTTTCAATGCTTGTAAATATTATCATTCAATTTTGTGTATTTATAACACAGAAATTATAAGTATGATTTTCGTAGGAAGAACAATAGAAGTTAGTTAATAATGTAACTAAAACAATTGTAATATATTCATATGTCAGGTCATGTTATTTGCAACTGTCACTTTTGACAGATTGTATCAATATCTATAAACTAACACATAATATATTGATATGTTATCAATGTTGGCCACAAAAATGTTTTTTCAAATTTTTTCTACTGTTCTTCCATCCAAAATCAGTGTGTATTTACAATTACCATGAAAGATAGCAAGCGAGCTTAACTTTACTGATAACAATATGATTCTAAATTGTAGGGTGGGGATTTAGGGGACTCGATAAAAGAGCAGTGTTTAGGCAGTGTTCATATCAAACTTTTTTTTTGCTCAAAATAAATAAAACATTTCTCCATCTGAAACAAAAAGTTTAGTTTTCTTCACTTGGTGATATTAACTGTTCTCGAATATCTGTCAAATGTGTCCTGGAATTTAATGACAACTTTTTCTCTTATTTAAAAAAAAAGTTTGTCATCTAATGCTACTATGCTCGTGTCAGATAATCAACAACTCTTGATATCACCAAGTGAATAAAATTAAACTCTATGTCTATGCTAGAGAAATATTTTATTTATTTGGATCAAAAAATGTTTTGCTGTATTATTATTAGCACCGCGTCTTACTACCCGTTTGGATTACACGCACTTACGCTATTGTGTAATGGTAGGGTGATTGTGAGATGAAATGGAGGACCTGAAGTTTAACGTGGAATCCGAACCACGGGTGGAGGCCTGGAATTCTTAACATTCACAAGTTGTGATTAATACACATCTAGTCAGAGGTAAAGGAAGGACTTGGTAATCAGATAAATCTGTGCCGGTACCGAGGATCTAACCCTGGACCCGAGCACAGAAGTCCGACACCTTACCCCTAGAGCTCCAGGTCACCGTTTTGATATAAAAACTGCCAAAACACTGGCCTTTCCTTACGTTCCTTGCATCCCCACCTTAAGCTACACCATAGTTATCGAAGCAAGGTAAGCGAGATCAATTTTCTGGTACATGGACGCTACCCATTCTCCTGCTCAATAAATATGTATTTTGTGGTAAATCAACTTAATGACTAACATTTTTGTTGAAAAGAAAGATTATTCTTTTATCTTGTCATTTATTCTTTTTATAAAGTTCAAAAATAATTTTTCAACACATTTCCATGACATCTTCACTCATCAGTTTAAAACTAGGTGTCGCTACATATGTTTACGTTGGTGTGCACATTTTGGGAAATTATTTTATTTGGAAACAAAAATTTCTTACAATAAATCTATATAACTATTTAAAATACCTTAATACAAATAACTATTGTCACATGCGAAGATATTCTTAACACAATCCAAACTTTAATTACATGATTAAATAACATCCTGAAAAAACTACAAAAGGCTAACAATTAATACTTAAATAATAATCATTAGACACAATAAATCTATTGAAGATTCATACTTAGTATTTCAACTTCAATTGATGTTTAGCTAAATACTTTCCTTATAACTTATACAACAAATTGTAAGTCACTTAGAACGCACACATATACGGTATATGAAATGTGTAAAAAGAATCAATATTAAATGTAAAAATATCTTTTTACAATATTTATTAAATGTTTATTAATGAAATAAAATGCCCACTAAAATATTTGCAACGCAAGGAATCTTATTCAATAAAGAAAATAATCATTGGGTGAATCTTATCATTTCACTACTCCTCCTTCAAATACATAATCCTTATTAATATATTATTTTGATTTCACAGTAAAACTTTAGAAGAACACACTATTTTATGTCTACAGTTCACTGCATAGACTTAAGAGAACACAAATATTGCTAGTATTCTAGATTAAAAATTTAACATAATATGCCAAATATGCTCCACGTAGAAAAACCACACCTATGGACTTAATTTGTGAATTAACATTTTGATTACCATATTTATTTGAAATTAAATTAAACTGAATAAATTGTGTTCAATCATATTTAAAATAAAATCTTGAATGCCACTGCAATTATTTTCAAATCCATATACACGTTATAGAGAAGAATTATTTTACTAATTTAATTAAATTACTCAATATATTTACAATTTTTTGTATACATATAAAGATGATTTTGTACGATTAGAAATATTAAAAATAAATATATTAATGCATTGGACATTTAAAATGTATGCTGATTTTACTTTATATACTAAACACATATTATATATATCATTTTATGTGACATATTATCATGCAAGTCTTTTAAAAAGACTTGGTTAACTTAATCACGTTTATATATGAAAATTACTGTATTCTACGTTAGGCACTCAAGAAACAACCGACAAGGTCAGTATATTCCTAAAAAAAAAAGCACCAACCATATTAGTTTCTAATTTTAATTAGGTGCCATTTTATTTTATACAGTGACTTCATAAAAATAAGGTACAGTAAATCATCTAACAATCCTTTTCTCGCAGAAATTAGGAAAAGTCTGTTAATAGTGTCGATGTAGTAATTCTTCTACATTAACAAAAAATATATAATTATAATAAGAAGCCTGGTTTTATATTATACGTATTTAAAGATTTGTGTATAATTTTCACAATCATAACGTTTTGAATACTTTTGCACATTATAGATTGTCTTCAGTAGACTACTTTAACTTCTTTGATGATTACTGTGGTGTTATAATCTGGTTCAACTAAGCTGTTCTAAATTAAGTCCTGCCATTAAAACCAGAGCAGTATAAACAAAAATAGCCCAACCAACGGGACACACCGGAGTCAAGTTCTTCACCTACCACACGTGGGTAGATTGACCTTGAAGAAGACATTCAGCTCTATGAGGGAGGCCAAGACGAGGAACATTGCGTACATGAGCAGACACGCTTGACCGACCTTCCTGTCCAGTTGGAACCTGTTGCAGGAGAAGGTGGCATACAGCAGCATGAGGGTGGACAGGAGAGAGATGGCACTGTATTCCAGACCTCGCGAGTTGATGCGGACAAAGTGCTGGCCCTCCATCGCAGGCAAGAAGGAGGCCTTGATGAGCCAAGGGAGGCCCAAGCACAACAGGATGTCAAACGTGTTGGAGCCTATTGAGTTGCTGATTCCCATAGACCCGTGACCTGAGACACATTGAGACGGGCAGTATGAGGCACAGCAGAAAGCCAACTGTAGTAAGCATACAATATATAGATACCCGTAACATGCTGCATAAGGGAACAGGCAAAACAAGCCGTGGTTTAACAAACTATTTATATAAAATTATAGCTAAAGTGATTAAAGAAAAATTACCAACTAAAGTGAACATAATTGTAACTTATTTAAATGTGTTTAGTTCTCTAAGATGCAATATAGTTACCGTAATTTAATATAGAAGAGATTATAAACATTGTAGCACCCACTTTCAACCTAGTAATATCATTTGTTAAGAGTTGTACATTCTATTCAGGAAAATGTAATTGTAAAATGTAGGAGTGTGTAACAGCTGTTAGTCTAAGAAAGAGGTTAAAGAGTTGATTAACACTAATGAGACCTTTGTGATAAGTATTTGTAAGACAATCAATATTTTATGTTTTTAAGAAAATAAATACATTTCTATGGTTCGGCATTCTGGGTACAGGAGCTCCCATAAAGCTAGGCGTAGGTGGATTCAATTAGAGGATGTTTTAACACCTTGCGTTGGAGTTCCAAGTATCATGAAACAAAGAGGATGTGCTAGGCTAATGGCTGAAAACTGAAGGTAGAGTATCTATAGAATATTGGATGACCATTATATTTAGAGGAACAAATCTCTCTTGACAGATCTTAAAAGCCACGTGAGTGTGACGACTTTGTTTCATATACCGGAATATTAGGTTAAAGTTTTATTAGAACATGTTATCTTACATGATGTAGTTTTTAGCAACGGTAAATTATATTTAATAGTTATAGGAAAAGTGTTTGGTTTAGAAGATGTAGCTCATATAAAATATTATACTATATGCCATTTCAATTACTAATGGTTCAAGAGTAAATAATCATAAAATATAATTGTTATCTCCTGTTTTTAATTGCAATCAATCATTGCAAACGTGAATTATTATTTATAGAAATCGCAACAAAATTATTGATAATACACTCTAGTTAAAAGTTGTTCAATTTAATATTTGACAAAACTCTTTATTGTTTTTCTCTGAACAAGAGCCGTGTCATCAATGAGTAGATACTTTTTTTTCTGGGGATGGTTTTTCTCGTGTGCGTGGAATGCCTACAGTATTTAAACCACTCATTCACACAAGCCTTGCTTTGAGCTTATTCTGACGCAGTCTTTTAATCGTGTATGATTATCAACTTATTTGAATGTAAAGTTCGAAACTGGATAGTTAATATTTAGGGTTGATATCAAGGATGGCATAGTTAACAACAACCAAGCCACAGTGGCATTTGATGATAGATATATCCTTCGATGTTTTATAAATATGCAGTGCTTCTCAGTCATAATTCAAAGTAAATGATTTAAAATTTGTCATTTAGTCTTCAGATAAGTTTATTTGTAACACATACCATACCATTAATGTATGCATGTATGGTAACTAGCCCGAAGATTGGTTGGATCCCTAATTTTAAATAAAAGGCATCACTGAAGAGGCGTACTAGGAAAATGAAGAGTGAGGTATTTTCCCCTTTGCTTTCCTCACCGATTGTACATCAGTCTGCCAAGCCAACCAAAATGCACACACCAAACTACATAAAATACATCTCTTAAGACAATTTCTTCTCAATATTCGTTCTTTCTAGTGTAATCGTTAACATTTTGCGTTAATAAAATCTTATTGCCAAATTGTACGGACAATTAATTTATACTTTTATCCGTCTGTAGAACTATGAAGAAATAGCAACAAACTCTTTTAATCAACCGTGAATATTGTTTCGGTTCTAGGGTTAGGTGATATCAAGCATTTTATCAGTTGGTTGAAACACAATTGGTAGCTCAGGTGTAGTTAGGGAGTGTCTTTTAGTATTTTGTAATCCCACACCTCCATCCAAAACCTTTATGAGTTTGGTTCATATTCTCTTTTTCCTGGTAATCAGAAACCTCTATGAATGAGGTAGAATGTGTATTCATTGTGAAATTCCCTTCTTCAAGTTTCTATCACACCTCACAAATAGTTACCATAAGTTATAAAATTGTGCGTGCGTCAGATTATTGTAATATTTAGATACTTGGATAATTGATTGAATCAGTCTCGTTTGAGGATCACAGCAACATTTCAATTCATCACATCTTCCCAAAGAATCCGATAGATGCGGGAGGGGGAGAAGGAATTAATTTCAAATGTTTAGTTCCTTGTGTTGTTCTCGGAATTAGAGAGGAGGAGGGGCGTGGGGATCTGAAGGTGTACTAGAAGCCGCTGGAAAGGATCGAGCTTGGGTAGTTGTGTAGAAGTTATCGGGTGTGTAGGGGTAGAGGAAAGGGTCTTCAAGAACCCGTAGTTGGGGAACTGATTCAAGGTGGGGGAAATAGTGAGTATGATCCTGAAGAAAAATCAGTATAGCAATGATATGGGGCCAATGGCCATTTGGTCCCTCCTCAAGTTCTTCGTTTCCTAGAGTTAGGCATTCCTAGTTTAGACGGAAATTCAGGTAGAAAGTTCAGATTAAAATAAAAGGAAGGCGTCTGACGGTGGAGTGACTATATTATGGCGCAGTGTGGGAGATCTCGAAGAATCGCTGGAGAATACCAGGCTAAAATGTATGCAACTGGGGAGCCGCCACTGTCTGGTACGTAACCAAGGCTGGGAGGGAAAGGAATCCCGTAGAGCCATGGTGGAATCGCGCGTACCCAGGAAAGAGGGGTTTAGTTCTTGTTGGGGAGTGGACTTTGGCGCATGACTATCAAAAAGAAGAAGAAGAAGAATCTAATGCGTTTTTTCGGGGCGAGACTTTAAAGTCCCACCTCATCTTTTTGCTTTACAAACATAATCTTCGTTTTTTTAAAGTGGTAGAGCTATTTTGAATTAAAAATGAAACTTAAAAAATTAAATATACTTAGTTTAGTCATCTGTCTCAAAAAATTCATATCCCAAATATTATGTAGTAATCTAAAATAATAGTTCTATGTATTACAAAATATAGTTCTTTTACTAAGTATCTTAAGTTTTTACAAGCTAGTTATCCTGAATCTTTCGGTATTGCTTAGAAGCGATGGAAGGAGTGGTTCTTTTCTCTGATATAGGGTGGGAATGTGTACTCTGTATGACCGAGTTTCTGGTCACAAGGGATTCATGATAGGGTTTGTTATAGCCCTTGCCATTAGGGCAAAAAGGCAATGATCTAGTTCATGGGGACGTGACATGAGGTACGCTTAAAATATTTAATTTATAATCCAGCTGGTTGTGGATGTATAACTATGCAGAGGTACTTCAGTGCTATTAAATAAATGTACAAGTTACTCATTCGTTGTGTAGGACGATTGGTTCAATTTGGGATTATCCTATCTGAAATGCACAGGTCATTTGGACAAGGTTGGTCATATATTTTGTTGCAGTTGTGAAAACACCTGTTAGTTCTACTTTGGGGGTAGCACTGGGTTGAGGTTAGAAGATAAATGGGTTTGAGGTGTGCTTTCCTTCGTGGTGACTGCCCTGACTCGGATGGGATAAGAGATTCCCCTTCCTGCCCATGGAATGTTCCTAGTACAGCAATTTTGACAGAGTGCCTCCTCGTGGCATTCCTTAGGTAACATCGAGAGGGTATTACCTGAACGGTGGTTAAATCTTTGTCAAGGTCATCTGTGTGGGAGTGAATGGGGCTGAAAGCTCTTTTCAAGGTGATTCGTGTGGTTAGGCAACTCATACAAGGGGTTAACGTCCTTAAGTGAGAGTCCAGAACTCCTACTGATGAGGGAAGCTGGCCAAGGCAGGGGAGAGGGTTTTTTCTAGTGGTCCAGTGATGACAGAGATTGGTGATGGGCATGTGGTTATAGGTTCCTAAATCATCAATTGCGCATTTAATGTAAGTGGCTACGCTCAAAGGACACAGCCATGATGTGTCAGAGGAGCCTCGCGAAAGGTGTTTGTTCCCCATAAAAGTTAATGCCGAACCCTTACATTGTTGTACCACACTATTCAGTCAGTCCTTGTATATTTCCTCCGCACATGCACATGCTGCACCACTGCCTGAACCGCTCCACACTTCATGTTCTCTAAGCCATCGGTGACGAGTTCCCCACTATACTCGGCGCCCAAGAGAGCTCCCCCCTGAGACGCGTGGTGTCATTTATATACCCCCCGAAAAACCCGACCTAACGTGCAATGACTAGGAAAGGTCTACGAATGTATTGAGAGAGAGGTTTGGTTTATTTGCCCGATCCTATACTCAGGGAGGTCCAGGAGAAAAATTGGCTGAGGAAGGATTGGTAAATCTTGAGGGACCCAGTAGATAAGACCAAATGGAGCCACAAAGTCCACGCGGTTCGGGAGATGGTCCAAGAATACCGGAATAGTGTCTGGGAGGGCAAGATTGAGAGCCTGCGCGTGCAGGACAGGTCCCTGTGGCAGATGACGAGGAACTTGATTCGGGTCCCCACACCAAGTCCACTTATTGTGGGTCATAATAGGGTGGTCAACTCGGACCAGGAGAAGGCCGATGCTCTTGCTGAGCACTTAGAGGTGCAATCTGTACCGACTGACAACCTGTCAGACCTGGTGCACGTTGCGCACGTGGCTCAAGTCATCGGTGAGGTCTCGTACAGACTCTTAGATTAACCGTAAACCACGAAGGAGACAGAAATATCGTGGGTGATAGCTGCTCTAAGACTAAACAAGGCTCCCGGACCCGACGGTATCAATAACGCGGTCCTCAGAAAGCTGCCATTGGAGGCGATTAGCATCTTCATGGAGTTATTCAACGCTTTCCTATTCTTGAGTCGTTTACTCGAGCTCCGGAAGCACGCCAATGTCCTCTGCTTTCATAAACCGGGTAAGGGCCTGGCTCTAGTTTCGTTTTATTGACAGTTCAGGTTGATCGACTTTTTAGGCAAGTTGTTCGAGAGACTACTACTGATGAGATTGACCCTACATGTTTTCGTCACAGGCATCTCGGTGGATGAGCAGTTCGGCTTTCGGGTGGGACATGCTACGTCTCACCAACTCATCCGGCTCGTGGAGCAGGTCACGAGGAACTTCAACATCAACAGGCTGACTGGTGCAGTCTTTCTCCACGTGGCAAAGGCCTTCGACCGTGTTTGGCACAAAGGTCTCCTTTTCAAACTCCTCTCCCTGAACTTGCCCTTCTACCTAGTTAAGGCTGTTCAATCTTATCCATATCACCGTACCTTCTCCACTACCTTTGGGAACGCCAGCTCCCAACTCAAAAGCATCCGGGCTGGAGTACCGCAGGGTTCCCGAAACCTAGCGCAAACATTCACGATCACCAATTGTCATCTCGAAGTGTAACCCCCCACCACGACTCACATTGTCGGGACTTCCGCATGTTCCACCACGACTCACGTTGTCGGGACTTCCTCATGTTCCACCACGACTCACGTCACTGAGACAATCACCCAACCTCCCACCACGACTCACGTTACCGGGACTTCCTCATGGTCCACCGGAACTAACGTTGCCGAAAAACTCTTGCCGACCTTTTTCCCACCCCTACCCACACGTGTCTGATCACGTCATTGTCATCGTAACATCAACCCGTTACCCCCAAAGCCGCTTTTTGGGGAAAATGTGCCAAAGACCCTACGGCTCTAATTCATATGGTATGTAAAATGTCAAACATCAACCTAATTTATCCTAAACCCATATTTTAAGAATGCTCTTCTCAACATAGGACATCATACAGGTTCTGTTTAAAAGTGAAAGAGATGGGTTGCAATAAGGTGGAGTGGATAGAACTAGCTCAAGGCAGGAATAGGTGGCGTACTTTTTCTAGTGAACTTTAGAGTTTATAATGTCATAGTATGGAGTAAATAAAAAAAGTTTTATATATAATCTGCAGCCATAATATATGTTATATGAAGCGTACAGGGGAAAGAGTGAAAGTCCAATCTTAACTCAAAATGAGTTAGTGCTTCCATCTGTTAAACAAACATGAACTATTTCTAATGCACTTCATATTATGGTTAAAAGAGGTCTCTGTCATGTTTAATTATCTTAACATAAAGAATAAGCTGGGGTTCTTATGGAATTTGGGGATGTAAAAGTTGTCCTGAAAAATGTGTATAATGTGAGTTCCCCTATTTACCTGTACCCTCCATATAGTTAAAAACTAATCTTACGTATAGTAAATATTAGTTTAGACATTAAACTTACATATATTGAGGCACAAAATATTCAGACTTTGCTGTAAATTGATACCCTGATGATTAAAAACAATATATCTGCTAAATATAAGAAAATTTAAGAGAAAAAAAATAGATTTTTAAAAAAATTATACACTTTTAATATACAATAAATAGTAAAGTATTCCAAAATCCCCCAAAACTTCAAAATATGATTTTAAGCACCACAAAGACATATACACATAAAATCAGGTATGGTCTCTTAAAAATGTACTATAATAGTATTGTGTTTTTTCCCTCAACCTAGAGAACGTATTGTAATCGTGAATATTTTTTTCTTTGTATTATAACTGATCTTTTTGTTTAATGCTCCCCAAGCTCAAATATTGGATCTTACAATGTTGTTGTTTTTACCCATCTCTTCTGTATATTTGTGCCTCTATATTTGGTTGTACTTGGGCTACAGACTAAACAGTTTGATGAGTTTGGTTAAAACTTGATATTTAAATGTTATAGCTTATGATCAAACCTTAGGACGTTTAAAAAAAAGATTGTTCTAGCTTCAAAACTAAGGGTAGTTTAATCATTATTGATTTTACTGAGCTGTAAAATTTTCTAAAATGATTCAAATCATTTAATTCGAATTAGGTGAATATAATAAAATATTTGTTTGTAATAAAATTGAGTTAAGCGTAGTTAATTTACTGAAGATTAATTTTTGAACATTTTAAAATTTTAAAAATATTTATGAACAATTTAGTTCGAAAAGAGATATCTGGAGAGTCGTAATAAATAAATTTATATATTTAATTTTCTAAAAATCATTTATATAATGGTAGTTTGCTGATGACTGATTTGTAAATTTTTCTTTTAATTGGCCTTTACGATTTTGTTTAAAAAAAATTCCATATAAATTGTATTATTTAGGTACTTGTTTTTCAAAGTAAAATGAGTTGTTTACTAACTGCAGATTTTTGAATATTTGCCATTTATATATGAGGATGTATCTCTATAATTGTGTCGTACCAGAATGCGATCTTAAGTTAAATACCTTGTTTCGCAACGATGACACTGGAGACCGCCTCAGGCACGCTGGTACCGGCTGCAAGGAAGGTGATTCCCATCACCGAGTCAGGAATTTTAAGTGTATCACCTGAATAACACATGTTATGGACCCATTAAAACTATAGGTTATATTTGGAAACTACAGTAGCCCCATGGCTTCTTTGGTGCTGACTGACAATTCACAGCTGACGGCTTTGAAAACTTACCAGCCCAAATTATATATTCCTACGCCGAAACATACGATTTGCGAAAACATGTGTTTAGCAGCTGTCACTTCTGACAGTCAAAATTTAGGTATATACCTAAATGTTGACTGTCAGAAGTCAGCTGTTAGCTGTCAGTCAGCACCATAGAAGCCATGGGACTACTGTAGTATCTAGCAAATATATAATATTAACATTGAGCTAGACATAAAGAACCAATCACAGTTCAATGGATTCTTCAACAAACAACTTTTTACAAAGTTGGAATGGAATTAGGGAAGACAACTATGGAAATGTTTTCTGATTTTTATTGATATCTATGTTTACGACTGAAGTGGATTTTATCTCTTGGGTATGAATTCTATTATTCAATCTAGGTTCAGCTTAGGATATTGGTGTTTGTTTATCAGGGTGCTTTAGTAAGTTGGAAATATTTATCATTATGATGATGAGTTTGTTTATTTAATTTATTGAAATGTTAACTATTCAAAGAGTAGCTTACAATTCTCAGTTTTTTCAAACCAAGGTGAAAACATAATTATTATATAAGTAAATTCAAGCCAATATTAACATTAGAAATTTTGGAGGATATATCAAGTACAAGAGTTATTTGTCCACTAATATTACCAATACACAGGAATGGAATATTGAACCCTGGGTTTGGAGCAGTAACACTTCGTCCCCAGCTACTCACGTTTTCTATCAAAGTAGTACTCATAATTTATTTTGGGGGTGAAGGGAGAAGGGCGTGGAGGGTTCGGTAGGGTGTAGTTACACCCTAGATCTAGGACGTGATGCAAAGATCCCAAACAAAATATTGAAAGGTATTTCTGAAATATTATTAGAGCTATTCGAAAATTGCAATAGATCTAATTGAGGTTGAACATTTTCTGATTTTTATACAAGGCCGTAGTCGGGGGAGCGGGAGGGGGGATTGGGGGTTCAACCTCCCTCCAAAATTTTATGAACAATATATATAGATGCCAGGCCTCCACCGTGGTCCGGATTCCATGTTAAACTGTAGGTCCTCCATTTCATCTCACAATCACCCTACCATTACACATTAGCGTAAGTGCGTATAACCCGAACGGGTAGTAAGACGCGGTGATAATAATAATAATATATATAGCTTTATTTATGGTTCAAACAATCTCAAAATTAAGGTACAAGAGTACAAATTAAGGGACTGTGTTACCATAAAAACACTTCAGGTAGCTTCTAGAGGTGTTTATTATTAATAGTTTTTTCTAGCCTCCAGCAATTGGGGGATGTGCCCCCCCACCCCCCGAAATTATTGGTTGGCTACGGCCTTGTTTTTATATTCTTCAAATAAGCAAGCTACCAGCCTAAGCGTTAGGGAGGAATACCCGTACACACACACACACACACACACACACACACATACACATATATAATATATATATATATGTTAAAATGGTCTTATTTCCTCAAATCTGTTTAGTACTCAATTAATAAATTTATTAGTATCTGTGGACTAATACGTTAATATATTCACACGTCAATCCATGTGTTCTGTATCTGTTGGTTTTGAGCAAGAATTTCTGAATAGATAAAATAATAATATAGTTTAATTATTTCAATTTTAGCAGATGTGTAAATATTTTATAAGTTTGCCTCCATTCCACTATTTCTTATTACATCTTCTAGGGTTACAACAAGCGGTGAATTTAATTCATTCAATTAATCTCGTGGTTATTTAAATTATACACACCAAGTGTATTCGTTCCCAGTTAGAACTCGTAGTTCTGTTCATATTAATTGTTTAGTAAATATATTTATAGAGAAATAGGTACATATTATGTACATAGGAACAAAGTTAATGTTGATTAAAATTATGTAACTAATATTCGTGTATGAATCTAGACTACACCTGATATTTAGAGTAAATACAGGAGTCTTCGAAGATAACACGTCCATTAAATCACTTTTATTTGAACTAGGGGGACTTGGCGGTCTAGGGGTAAGGTGTCAAGTCTTCTTTACTGGCAGCCGGGGTTCAATCCTCGGTCGCGGCAAAGATTTATCTGATTACCAAACCCTTCCTTCACCTCTGACAAGACCTATTGTGAATGTGGGGAATGCCAGGCCTCCACCGTGGTTCGGATTCCACGTTAAACTGTAGGCCCTCCATTTCATCTCACAGTCACCCTACCATTACACATTAGCGTAAGTGCGTATAACCCGAACGGGTAGAAAGACACGGTGCTAATAATAATAATTGAACTAGTTACTTTCACGGTGAACTTTGAGTGAACCCATTCAAATTTAAATAAAGGCAATAAGTTATTTTTGTGGACCAATGAAAATGACTATTGTTCTTTTAAAGATTTCTGTTAATATTAATTTTTTAATATGTTACTTTTAATACTATTGAAATATACAGTACACACCGTTTAACCTGAAGGGTAGCAAATTTACCTTGCATTTTTCCACTATGGCGTCTCTTATGAAAATATAGCCATGGTTTAATCCGTCATTGAAAGAATACTGCTACCTTTCTTTCATGGTAAGCCAAGTGTACAGATCTTTTATTACTATTAGCACCACGTCTTAATACCCGTTCGGGTAGTACGCACTCACGCTAATGTGTAATGGTAGGGTGATTGTGAGATGAAAATGGAGGACCTACAGTTTAACGTGGAATCCGAACCACGGTGGAGGCCTGGCATTCCCCACATTCACAAGATGTCTTGTCAGAGGTGAAGGAAGGGTTTGGTAGTCAGATACATCTGTGCCGGGACCGAGGATTGAACCCAGGCCGCCAGCACAGAAGTCTGACACCTTACCCCTAGACCGTACAGATCTTTAAAATACATAAGAGATGGATGAAAAGTTGTCAATTATGGCCTGATCTATCACGAACAATAGGTTTTTAACATTTCTAGCATCTGGTATATTCTAGCTTAAATTGTTTTATACGTTGTTAATAAAATAAATTCTATTACAAATATTAATTAATGTAATGAAAGATATTCAAATAAATTTAGGTCCTCTCTTTCTTAAATTTATTTACCACTAATTGGATAAATAATCAAAAAGTAATAAAAATAGTGTAAAACCTTATTTAAAATATCCATTCCATTGATAACAAAAAAAAGAAGAGAAAAATGTTTATTAAATCTAATCCCAAAAACCGTGAATGACACATAGCATCAGTCAAACATCAATATTTACCTAACCAATACCACACAACACTTATAGTTACTATAGATGAATTTATGAGTGAGAATTTTTTTTTAACTTTAAACAACATTTATGTGATTAATAAAATATAAATAAATAATTTTCTTCTTTTTAGTTCAACTTAAATTTAGAAGGGTATTTAAAAACTTATTTTTCTAGTGTTTTTATTTTCAAGTTTTTCTAGATACATACAGTAGCCCCATGGCTTCTTTGGTGCTGACTGACAACTCACAGCTGACAGCTTTGAAAAGTTACCAGACCAAATTATGTAATCCTTACACCGAATCATATGATCTGCAAAAACATGTGTTTAGTAACTCTCATTTTTGACTGTCAAAATTTAGGTATATACCTAAATGTTGTCTGTCAGAAGTCAGCTGTGAGCTGTCAGTCAGCACCAAAGAAGACATGGGGCTACTGTATATACATTTATAAGGTCTCAATCATTACATTTTAATCGATTGTTTTGTCAAAGGATTTGAGTAAGGTTCAACGGAAGTGTGGAGAAAAGCTGGCCAGGGGACGTTCAAATATTATGTAAGCATTTTTTTTTAGATTCTTTACTCCCTTTATACCTTGGTAAGAAAAAATAAGCAAAGTTTCGAACCCTTACCATCTTGCTTACGGTATATTTGTTAAATGGTCTTGTAATTTTTAAGCAGGAATAACATTAAAAAAAAAAGTAATTTCTGAATTTCTGTAGAGGTGTAAATAAATAGTGTGAAATCATTCACAATAAATATTGTTGTAAAATGAATTTAAATTTATATTAATAAACAGGTAAAAAAAATTTTTTTATAAGAGTGTAACAATTTACATTTTTATTTACACTTAGTTGAAATTATATAAAAAATAAAGTATTATTAGTGAATACATGAACCAATATGGTTATTAAAAAACTCTAACCTATTCTCAAACTAATGACTAATGTCCTAAATCTTCGTCCCCCAAATCT
>CABFOW010003449.1:26536-51174 GCA_902141385.1 Timema californicum
GGGGGGGGGGGGGCGGCTTCTAGTCAGTAAAAATAAGTAAAGCTCAAAACTTCCTACCTATGCTTAAGTAATACTTGAACATTACTTATATTTTTTTTGATATGTATAAAGTGAAGCTAAAAAGTTTTGATAAAAAACCAATAAAACTGTAGAGGTTTTTTTTTAGGTAAACTTGAACTAGTAAAGCTCCTTTTATGAAATATAATTTTAAATTTGAAAAATTTAATATCTTCAAGATTGAACTTGAACTAGTAAATCTTTCCTAACATTGATGTACAGTTCACGACTATAAAAGCCAAGGCACTTTATATTATGAAATTGTCATGATGGAGTGTACCATAAAATAATATATAGGTCATACATGTTGACGTGAAAGAATGTAAACAAATAAATATAAAAATAACTTTATGAGGTAACTAAATAAAAATTGTCATGTTGTTATAATAGTTACGTAACAAACAATCCTAGAATTTACGATCGCCAACATCCTGTGTCTACACGATATTCTGATCATAGATAGTCAAAGGTAATAAATACCTCGCTAGAAATAAAGGTAACAAACCTCTCTCAAAACTCGATCTAAAAAATGATCCCTCTATTAGATTAAAACTATTACTTTCATTCAACTGTGTCCCATACCCACTTCAGTGGCCACATCGTCTAAGACGTCAGTCTCACAATATACCAGTTTACTGATGATGGAGATATCGAGGTTCGAATCCCAGTCAGGCGTACTGAGGTTAGTTTTTTTTTCTAAATGTTTTTTCACTCTCTCTCTCTCTCTCTAAATTCAAACTTCATCATCCCAATCCAATAGTGTAATTTATAATCCTAACGGGAAGTAAAATGCGGAGTTAAAAAGAAAAGCCTTGCCCCGTATTACCATCTCCTTGAAAACTAAGAGATAAGAAATACTTATCTAGTAAAGGATTATTTTCACGAGTCAATAATAATAATAATAATAATAATGGCATTCCATACATTCACAAGTTGTGATTAATACACGCCTTGTCAGAGGTGAAGGAAGGGTTTGGTAATCAGATAAATCTGTGCCGGGACCGAGGATTGAGCCCCGGACCCCAGCACAGAAGTCCGACACCTTACCCCTAGATCGCCAGGTCCCCTTCACGTGTCTACTAAATAGTGATATTCTATTGGAAAATGTTATAAACTCATTAGAAAAATCCATCATTCAACATAATCTTCGTAGTTGGCTAACGCGCTAGTCGTGTTGAGCTCAACCACCGAGGACGGGGAGATCGAGGTTCGAATCTCGGTCAGGTGAACTGGGGGAGGTTTTTCCTAAATGGTTTTCCACTCTCCCTCCACGCAAATGCGGGTTCACTTCCTCTAATTCAACCTTCCCAATTCCTAATCCATTAGCGTAATTAGTACTTAAAGCGTATAACCCGAACGGGTAGTAAGACGTGGTGCTAAATATTATTATTAACATGATCTTCAAGGTAAGCGTACTTAATTTTACACCCAAAAAATACATAAAGTGATACCACATAATAAATTATGTTCAATGCTATTTGTAAAAAGGCGATCCATAAAATTAATAATAGAATCAAGAAACAACATACCTGATTTAAGGTGTGTTCTTTTTGCGTCCTACTATTCGTTCGGACTATAAGCTTATGTACTAATTACGCTAGTGATTTTAGAGATTAGGAATTTTATATTCAGAGGAAGTGTACCAGCATTTGCGAAAAGGCAGAGTGAAAAACCATTTAGTTAAAAAAACACCCTCCGTACACCCGACCAAGATTCTAACCTCGATCTTCCCCGTTATCGGTAGTCTAGTCTATTGCGAGAGTAGCACGTTAGACCACGTGGCCACCAAAGTGAGTTTCAAGTTCTTATACGTAATGTGGATCTCCACTATGAGGAGGGAGGGGGATCATCAATAAGGGAAGATCCTGCCCCTCAGCCCCTACCTTTCTATACTCATGATTATATTATTATTATTATTATTATTAGCACCGCGTCTTACTACCCGTTCGGGTTATACGCACTTACGCTAATGTGTAATGGTAGGGTGATTGTGAGATGAAATGAAGGACCCACTGTTTAACGTGGAATCCGAACCACGGTGGAGGCCTGTCATTCCCCACATTCACAAGATGTCTTGTCAGAGGGGAAGGAAGGGTTTGGTAATCAGATAAATCTTTGCCACCACCAAGGATTGTACCCCGGACCTCCAGCACAGAAGTCTGACACCTTACCCCTAGACCACCAGGTCACCTTGATTATATTAATGTCTTCTGTTAATATCTGGGAGTAAATTAAGAGTGTTCATCATAGCAGGCCCAACTTAACTCTCGGTTCATTTGTGTGTGTGTGTGTGTTTGTTCGTGTCAAGTATAGAAGTAAAAGGGAAAAGAAAACACCTACGATATGCCAGAAATGTGCGCACTGCATTTGTGTATGAATGATTACTCGAAATTTTCCGCGGTGACGATAGGGGACAAAGCTTCTTGTTAATAATTACAGCATGTCCCTCTTAAGACTGAATGAAGATTTGTGCACAATTTTCAGCCGTGAAGCCATTCTAAAGTGGTAGAAAAACTGCCTTTTTAATGTGGTTTTTATTCAAATATAATTTAATATTTCAACAATATTCAGTGTTAGGAGCTTCTACTAACACTTTATCTCCAATAATGTTTAATCAGAAATGATTCACGTGCAATAGTGTTCGTGTAAATTTACTATTTCTAGTCGGTGACCTGGTGGTCTAGGGGGTAAGGTGTCAAGACTTCTATGCTGGCGGCCGGGGTTCAATCCTCGGTCCCGGCAAATATTTATCTGATCACCAAACCCTTCCTTCACCTGTGACAAGACATCTTGTGAATGTGAGGAATGCCAGGCCTCCACCGTGGTTCAGATTTCACGTTAAACTGTAGGTCCTTCATTTCATCTCAAATTCACCCTACCATTACACATTAGTGTAAATGCGTATAACCCGAACGGGTAGTAAGACGCGGTGATAATAATACTATTTCTATCCGACTGTTATCAGAGAGTCGAATGTCATGTAATCACGCTCTTAAGGCGCGCGCTCTGACCTATGATCGTGATCATCCAAGCGACGACGTAGGAGAGGCTACCGATCCAGATGATGCACATGATGAAAGTGAGAGGGAACCACTTTTTAAATCTGGGCTTCTCACAATCGGGGATTGTGACCAGGAACACCAGATGGATCGGCCAGATGAATAACCAGGCCAACTGCTTCCACCACTTCTGACCGCTTGGCCACCGGAATAATGAGGTGACGGCTAACACTGGTGGCAAAAGTGGAAAACTCGTTAGAACATATACACACACACACACACACACACATATATATATATATTTAGATAGAATATATATATACACACACATATATTTAGATAGAATATATATATAAATATATACATATAAATATATTTAGATATAATATATATATATATATATATACATACATATATTTGGATAGAATATATATATACATATATTTAGATAGAATATATATATTTAAATATATATATTTAGATAGAATATATATATTTAAATATATATAGATATTTAAATATACATATATATTTATATATACTACTACCTCATATATTACTCTTACATACTACTATTTATTATATATGTACTAATTATGCTAATGGTTTTAAGAACTAGGAAGGTTAAATTTAGAGGAAGTATAACCGCACTTTCGTGCAGGAAGAGTGGAAAACGATTTTAGAAAAACTTCTCCAGGTACACCCGACCGAAATTCTAACCTCGATCTCCTCATCATAGACAGTCTAGTTTGATGCGTGAGTAGCGAGTTAGACCATACGGCCACCGAAGCGGGTAACAAGATATTTGCTACACACATTTTGACGTTTATTGATTATTTTATATCAATTTAGCAACACTAGCACAGTGCTAAAAAAAACTAGGAACTAGAGCGGGAACCGTAAAATGTGCATTAGTAGTAAAAAAAAAGTGACTGACATTCCCGTATAAGTCACACTGTAAACCATGCATTTTATATGACCAAAAATACGCTCAATTTTAATATATTTTGTTTATATTTAACTTATATTTTAAAAATAAAATAATGTCTCATCCAATTTTATTGTTTACACATAATATAAGCAATAATCACACATTATCTAAACTCAAAATTCTATGAAATAAAATCTATATTATATTAAGGTACGCTGTGTTGGCTACTTGTACTTTGATTATACGCTTAAATAACACCCATTATAACGGTAGATAGACTGGATGAAGAACCTTTTATGATCGTTTTTGGTTTGGAAGGATCACTAGATCTACTCCTATTATAGTGGATTTACCACTTTTGCAGATTTTTACCCCAATTTATGTGTCTGAAACCATAGTGACCCCAATATATCCTAAAAGCTTTCGAATCCTAATTAAAAATAAACATACCGTATGCTATTTTTTGCACGTACTTGTATTTTTATCCATTCATGTCAACTGAATTTAGTTTTATATTTGATGCAGAGATGAGGAAGGTAGATTTGAAAAAATGTACCTATATTTGCATGGCAGGAGAGTAGTAGGTCTAGATAAATTAGAATAAATCACAACCCGCCTCGGTGGCGTAGTTGGCTAACGCGCTAGTCGTGTTGAAGCTCGACTGCTGAGGACAGGGAGATCGAGGTTCGAATCTCAGGTCGGGTGAACTGGGGGGTGTTCCTAAATGGTTTTCCACTCTCCCTCCACGCATATGCGGGTTCACTTCCTCTAATTCAACCTTCCCAATTCCTAATCCACTAGAGTAATTAGTACTTAAAGCGTATAACATGAACGAATGGGTAGTAAGACGCGGTGCTAAAAATAAATCACACTCACTACACAGAGCCATGTTTAAAATCCTGGCCTCTTCATGACAAAACAAGTCAATTGAGGGTAAAATTTAGCCCACGTGCCTTATAAAGCTGGTTTTAATAATTATTCATAGGATATATTTCAATTAATTTAAAATCCACTTCGGTGGCGTAGTTAGCAAATGCACTGGTTTCGTGTTGAGCTAGACTGTCGAGGACGGTGAGATCGAGGTTCGAATCTCGGTCCGGTGAATCGGGGGTGTATTTTCCTAAAAGGTTTTCCACTCTCCCTCCACACAAATATGGGTTCACTTCCTATAAATTCTACCTTCCCAAATTCCTAGCCCATTAGCGTAGGTGATACTTAAGCGTATAAATCGAACGGGTAGTAAGACGCGGTGTTATAGTAATAATTAATTGAACGTGTTTAAAAGGTTTCAGAGAAGAGAATGGACGAACTCTACAGGTATTTAGGATGTGAGCTGCAGTTCTCACTTTTAATAGCTAGTTATAGCAAGATTTTGTCATTTTCGGATTATTTACTATCATTATTGATGTATCCTATATATAAGGTTCTTTAAGCCACGGGAAATTTTTATTAGCACCGTGTCTTACTACCCGTTCGGGTTATACGCACTTACGCTAATGTGTGATGGTAGGGTGATTGTGAGATTAAATGGAGGACCTACAGTTTAACGTGGAATCCGAACCACGGTGGAGGCCTGGCATTCCCCACATTCACAAGATGTCTTGTCAGAGGTGAAGGAAGGGTTTGGTAATCAGATAAATCTGTGCCGGGACCGAGGATTGAACCCCNATTGTGAGATGAAATGGAGGACCTACAGTTTAACGTGGAATCCGAACCACGGTGGAGGCCTGGCATTCCCCACATTCACAAGATGTCTTGTCAGAGGTGAAGGAAGGGTTTGGTAATCAGATAAATCTGTGCCGGGACCGAGGATTGAGCCCCGGACCCCGGCTAAGAAGTCAGATACCTTAACCCTAGAACACCAGGTCACCCTAAAGCCACGGAAAAGGCATAGCAGTTTTACCAGGTCCCAAAAGCCATAAGTTTATAACCTTACACCGTAAGTGATAAGGAACTCGACTCGCTTTGACCGTATGATTTTTGACCTGCGCACTCTTGCTTAATCTGGATCTGAGGTGATTGACCTTATATATCCATTCCATCCATTTTTCTCCATTTGATTCTTAGCCTTATTTTATTTTTCACCCCAATTGATTTTTTATTTATATAAACTCCTTTTTTTACAGTTTCTAATAAAAATCATACAATATGTATGTGTATTTTTATTTATTATTATTATTAGAACCACGTCTTACTACCCGTTTGGGCTATACGCACTTACGCTAATGTGTAATGGTAGGGTGATCGTGAGATGAAATGGAGGACCTACAGTTTAACGTGGAATCCAAACCACGGTGGAGGCCTGGCATTCCCCACATTCACAAGATGTCTTGTCAGAGGTGAAGGAAGGGTTTGATAATCAGATAAATCTGTGCCGGGACCGAGGATTGAACCCCGGCCGGCAGCATAGAAGTCTGACACCTTACCCATAGTCTGCCAGGTCACCTATTTTTATTTCAAAGTGATCATGAATAAAAAGGATACTCTAATTTAAAAATAGACCAGCAACATATTTGAACTGTGAGTATAAATGCATCTATGTATCGAGTACTTACGGTTAACACTCTCCTCATCCTGAGAGTCCTCCTGAGGTACCCTGTCCGTGGACACTTTGATGCGGCCGTTTTGCTGCAACTGTTGTTGTTGGATCTGCAACTGGTGCTGGGGGCTAGCAGCGTCTGTCTGAAGGGGTACACCCACCTCGCCAGTCTCTGGGCCGCCACAGAGGGGCACACACAGTATTACACAAATATTCCCTCATCTAACTCCCACATTTAACATCAGTTCTCTTATACATCCTCATCTACTCTCTCCAGAGCTTACAAACTTCTTGAATGCGAATCCGGACAACTGGGCGCTGCCATCTGGGCGCGGCCAACTGGGCGCCGGGACAGCTGGGCGCTTTTTTGCAATGTTCTTTTTCTTTTTAATAAAAAAGTTATGAGTACAAACAAAAAACACACCCCACTTTTTTCTTTAAAAAAATCACTTTTTTCTTTAAAAAAATAGCTTTTTTAATGCATTGCAATATTATGCGCAACACCACGTAAAAACGAAATAATGTTTCTATTATTATAGTCCCTAACTAGTCTTAACATTCTAGCATCGACTTCTCGATACTTTCTTTTTTTCGGCGTAGGCTGATGTCCAGCTATACTTCATTCAAGGGAGGAGTTTACCTCTGAAAGGTCTTTTTTCTTACCAATATCCTACTATATAATAGATTTCTGGTAGGGAAAAAAGTCCTTTCCCAGGTAAACTCCTACCGTGAACGAACAATACAAGATGTTCATAGTAGATATCGTCCAAACCACTCTGGTTGACGAAACTTAATGAAGTGAAGAAGCAAAAAAGTAATGGTAACGGGTCGAGTGGGCGAATTCTAAGAATACGCAAATAAAAGCTCGTAACACCTGCACCGCATATCTATGAACTGGATAAGAGAAAAGTAAAAATAATGGGGGGGTTTCTAAGAATAAACAAACCAAATCTCGTCGCACCTGCACCAGAATTAAGCCATAGCTTGAAGGTATTATAATATCGGCGATATTATTTTAATTTTTACATAGGGATTCACATAAATGCTACTTATTATTCCTCTTTTGTGGTTTATTTTGCGCACAATTCTTATTTTTCATTTTTGTGGAGTTTTTTTTAGAAATTTTACTATATCAAATATACTAACTTTATAATATAAATTAATTAAGTTTCCTCTAATAAGATTATTTTTTTAAATACTCCAAGAAAAATATTTGATGTTGCGCTGAAAAATATGATTAATTAAAAAAGGTTCATTTTTAGTTTTTATCCATCACTTTTTAATTTTAATTGAAAAAATATGAAAAAATTGTGCATTTTTTATTCTAAAAAATTGCATAAGTTAATAAATAAATAAAAAAATTAGTTTTATTTTAGCGCCCAGTTGTCCTGGCGCCCAGTTCGCGCNTTGAATATTTTGGAGACATTTTTTATTTATAAAATAAAAGTTAAGGTTATAATATCAAAGCTGTGCCCAAATATTTCCAATTTAAAAATATTATAAGGGAAGGCTGATAATTCAAATAATGTCAAAAAAATTTCCACATCGATTTATCAAGAGCCAACCTGTTCTGAATTAAGTTTTTTTTTACTTTAACCATGTTCCCATCCATATATCATTTACGTTACTCAGTGAATGTCTTGGCCTTAATAATTCAGGGGTTCTGATGTAATTATGAAGTTAGTGAGGTATTTGAAAATAAAATGATTTGTAGATTTGTACAAACATCACGTAAAGCCTAAACACATTCTGGGATGTACTTCAAACAATGGAACTTGGACAATCAAGAAAGTTGACTTGATTTCAGTTATATATATATATATATATATATATATATATATATATATATATGTGTGTGTGTGTGTGTGTGTGTGTGGTTTTAACAAAAATATCACGTTTTTTAATCAATCACTACTTTTATTCCTTAGCTTAAAAATCAATTATTATTTTTTACAATATTGATCAATATTTAATGTTTTTAAAGCAACTTGTTTAGTTGTGAAATCTTATAGGTTGCACGTACCTTGGCCAGGAGTAAGAACGTCACATTATTATACAGAATGGAGCACCATGCTACTTACCAACACAGTTCTCGCTATTTTTGGTAGGTCTATCTGTTGTAAGACCTAGTCTAGCCCTGGTACACTGTTGAATAGGTTTGTCCCAATACATCACTGAAAAATAAAAATTTTGAGTAATTTTTACACTAATATTATTATTTAGTTCTACAAAGAGCATCTCTTTCTCAAATGCCGTAATGATAAACCTTAGCTATCCTTTGATCTTTCTCTGAACCATGCTTGCAAATTGAATATGAGACAAGCGTTATACGAGTATATGGTATGAGGATATGCAAGGTTTATCGTTACGACTCTAAAGATATAGTATTAATACTGTGGTTTATTTCGGGGGTATCTTATTATCCATCCTGACTATACTTATTTTCATTATGCTAAAAGGGTAGGAATAGGCAAGGTAACATTTTTATCGTATCTATACTAGCTGGTCGTGAAATGAAATATTAACCACAATTTGCCATTGAAAATCACTCTAGATCATGCAACGAATGCCCAAAATATCTCTCACCTAGTTTTTTCATTTGAAAATAGTAAAGATACGTACTTATGACATAAGTGTTTATTATCATTTCGCAATGCCTGTCCTAGTTGTAGCTACAGAAAACTAAGCCTGATCAGACTTATGTCCCTTTACTGGACAAAGATGATTAAGTCTTTTCCCTTCGTCTCAGAGCTTTTCAAAACCTTTCTTTCTCTCTCTGCAATGCTCAATTTATAGGACAAGCCTTACAACCTCACAAACACATATCTATATGATTGGATATAGGCACTTAAACTTGAGAGTACTACCTAGATAAACTACTGGCAAAATTTAGTAGGAAAAATTCTCTCTTGCCACCTTCCTTTAGGAATATATGCGATGATGAAAGGCCAAGACCATTCTTTAGAACCTAGTGTTAGTTGAAAATGAAATTACACATATATATATACTATTATTGACAGTATTATTTAACTTATACTTAATTCGTTTCCTTATTTAACTTATTATTCGCTTTTCTTTTATTGACTAGCTTCTCGGTTGTACCAAGGATTTTCTGAACATTCTAATGCTATGTTGAGCCATCACACACATTATTTATTCAGCATATACAAATTAACACCTTCCCTAAGTTCAATTAAGACCAATTACCGAGTAAATTGACGTTGACTTACCCTCACCCGTAGCCTAAACTCTAACTACACTGGATATAGTTGCTGAGAAAACTGTGTGGTCATTTTAGGGTAACAACTTTGTCATTTTCTCGTTTTTGTGTAGTGAAACTCCCCTAAAATATAAGACAAGTTTCGCAACGCTGGTTAGTCGGGGTTGTCAGTAACTCCCAACCCCAACACACCACTTCCCGAAATAACTAAGAGCGAGGAAACTTGGCAAAAGTCAACTAAGAGCGAGGAAATTTGGCAAAAGTCAACTAAGAGCGAGGAAAATTGGCAAAAGCCAACTAAGAGAGAGTGAAGATATAGCTTTTCTCTAGAAGAGCTGCAGTTTCCTCAGCAAGTATATTGGGTGTAGTCCAGTATCTCCACAATATGTGTGTATATAAATAATGCCCAAGATTCCATGTTAACTCTAAAATAAGAAAAAATTAAAGAGGACTGCATACCCCCATATCTCTCTATGCCAAGTGTGAGAGCTGACTAGGGCCCCCTCCACATGTGCAGCTAAGATAAAATAGTGTGGGGTACTACGTGGGCGTCAGAACTAAGCCTATGCACTTCGACACGTGTTAAAGTAAAAACGTACTACTCTAGTTAGAAGATGAGGCTGTACCGGTGTAAAAAAAAAGAAGTGGCACCAGAACCACTCCAGTGAAATTAATTAAGATCAGAGGGAAAATCCTTGGACAAAGGCAAGAACATAAACGTGATAGTATCGTGACCATCCAGGTCAAACGGCAGTTGATACCAACATAAGTATACATTTATATATCATATGAAATAACATGTAAGTATAAACCTACGCGTAGCATAGAGATCATTGTTAGAGTTCCCATTAACCGCGGCTGTGAGAGGATGTAATCACCAAATATAAAAGTGTCCTTAATTACCGCAACCTACACTTATCCTTTAAATTCATACAAACGATATAATCCTTATATGATCCAAATGTACCAGATTACCCCCAATGATTTTAGACCCTGGACCTATTCCGAGGCCTTCAACGGATTTCGACTTGTCGGTGCATCTTCTTTGGAGTCTTCATGTGCACACTGCACTAGGATAAAACCCTCCCCTCTCGCTCTTTCACAGGTTTTCTTTCAGACTGGCAGGGACCCCATGGTTCCCATCTTCCTACAATTGCATCTTTACTTAATACTGGAGTCGTTGTTAGTAAAAATCCTCCTCGTCAACCAAATTACCTTTAACTTAGTTTAATCTATGTTCCATTGAGAAATACCTGCGTTTTTTTTGTTTCTTAAATTGAAATTGAGGCGAATCAATTCTTTAATTTAAAAATGTTTCATTTTTTAATTTTTTTTCTTATATTTATCGAAAATATTGCAAAACCTGTTTAATAATTTGATTCCACATTTTCTAATCAAGATTATAGAAATTCACACCATGATGCAACGCTTGATTCAAGATCAATTATGCCTAACTAACCAAGGTGCGTAGTTTATATATAGAGGACCACCATTCCACCATTGGGCCTGACTCGCTTGTTATTCATATATTGGAAGATTGGTTCTCTTCCGAGTCTATAATATGAATACACCTCTTAGCAACGCGCTATCCGTGGGGTTGAAAGAACCTTGAGCGACTGAAATCGCTTGACGAGTATGAGTCATTCCAAAGATTAGGTTCCTCATCTACTATGTAAGCCGTCCCCGTGGTATAGTGGTCAATAAAACTGTCTACGAGCCTAGGGGTCCCGTGTCAGACTTGCGGCTGGTACCTTGAGTATTTTTCTGGAAAGGGAAACTATCCCAACTTTCACCAGGGTTTGTTTGATTAAGTTTAAGTTAGATTTTAATTGTTTCCACTGGTCTCACACCCTAATACTCACCATCATCATTACCATCATATCATCTCATCTCATCGTGACAATGAAAGATCCTCCAAGGAAAGGATGTACGATTAGTACACTCGGGCGTCCGCTGGGCAAACGGTACATTAGTACTGGATAATATTTCCATTACTGGGCTACGATTGATGTACTCCAGGCACACATTATTGTTATTACTATTACCTGCTGTATAAACAATGTAGAGGAGGACCAGGGTTAGCGCCTCGTACCACTCGACCCTCTCATCGTGGATGATGCAGATCATCAGAGACACCGTCACCCCATACGCCAAGCAGTCCCTTGTCAACGGCCACCAATCTAGTGGTACCACCTGCAGTCACACAGATGTAGTTGTAATACACTATATTTATTTCCACTGGAGCAATCAAGTACTTTTATTAAGATGTATCTAGACGTTTTATGCGACTCCAAAGCCAAAAGGGCGGGTCTTGTAGTTGTGTTTGTCTCAAAGTCTGTCTGTCTTTCTCTAGGGCTACAGTCAAAACGGTTTAATAGATCTATTTTAATTAAACTATATGTTTTATATTGCTGGGAGATTTAGATTTTAGCACTCAAATTAAATTGATGGTATTTTATGGAAAACTTATTTTTGAGAAAAAAAAGTAGCAATTTTACTCAATTTACGAAGAGTGTTTCATATGATTAATAAAAAACTGTTTTTCTGAGAAAAAAAAATGGTAGTCTACAGATGGATGTTAAAATTTATGTAAATCCTGTCCCAAATTATAATTAACTATATTAAAAAGTATGTACGACGTAATATTGACGATTAAAAATATATATTAAATACCACATGGGTCTTACGTGGTTCTCCACGATTAGGTCATTAAACACTAAGGAGACCACGTGTATCGGTGTGGGTATCGCGTTTTTATTTCAGACGTTCTAATTTGAGAGATCCACACGCGTTTTATTGTGGCTTCCATATTATTTGCTTGCATTCAAATGATTAATAAATTGTAATCATAGACTAGCTGTTTGAATCGTTATTTGCACGGGTAAGCAACATCAAAGCTATTAAAAATTAGGACGTTCAACATCCAGTCAAACATTTTAAAAGTTCCTTCTTGTAAAATCTTGAAATATGGCAATACAAAGTTTTTTTTTCCATTATTTTGGTAATTTAGAGTCTCCTACCTCACCTTTCGTACATTTTTTGGACCACTAGTATTAAATTAAACACTTTCCAATGTTTCTACTACCTTGGATGATCTTTTGAGACTAATTTGATAAATTTTAATTTTCTTTCACCCAAGGGTAGATTTTCTAATAACTTTGGAGGGATTTCAAGATACTCTACCCACTTCCCCCAATCCATTTCGATTCACACATAATAATTTTGAAATTTTAAGACTTATTTACTTATCTGTTGTTGCTTTTACGTCCCTGAAAAATTTCAATTTTCATCACGCCCAAAATAACCACAATGTCAAGCTCTTACATTACTTTTGTTTT
This sequence comes from Timema californicum, assembly GCA_902141385.1. NCBI lineage: Eukaryota > Metazoa > Arthropoda > Insecta > Phasmatodea > Timematidae > Timema > Timema californicum. The sequence continues at coordinate 39,621 of CABFOW010003449.1, forward strand.
TAATTTAGAAATTTTATTTATTTATACATTATTAGGTTATCTGGTAAAGTTTATTTACTCTCATATCAAATTTAAATTTTGTTCACCATTGATAAGTTTTTTCTATTAATTTAATAAACTGTAGGCCCCTCATTTCTTACGCCAATTTTGAGATTTCATATATTCACGATTTTTATTTTTATCTTAATTTATTAAATTTTTTAACATACTTAAGATTTTTTTCTTGATTTTTTAAATTATTAGCCCTCCTTCATTATAAATCTTGATTTAAAAATTTAAAAAAATCCTTTCTATTCTCTACCATATCAAAGGATGGTGTTTTCTATAAACTTTGAAATCTATTCTCACTGCACATTTATTTACTATTCCTTACATTTTTAATTAATAATTAAAAAAAATGATTTTAGGGTGTTTTCTCAACCATCTTGACAAAATTTCAATTCTTTATCACACCGGTAAGAGGTTTATAAATATAGTTTTGGAAATCTACATCCATGAACATTTCCCGTAACCCAATTTAATTTTAAAATCTTCAAACACCTCTGGTTATTTGGGTTTTTCATTACATTTAATTTTAATTAATTTAATTTCAATCAACTACTGTAACCTGTAACAGGGCTTGTTTTAATTTATAGGAATGTTCAGCATTTCGTTTTAATTTGGAGTATTCCTTACATTGGCCTGACAAATTTAAATCTTATATCACACTGATAAGTAGTTTATTCTTTAAGTTTTATACATTTGAGAAAATCGACTTTCTCTCTTTTTACCCTTCAGTAAACCACCCTTAATTTTAGGGTAGGATATACAATTCCAAAAACTCCTCGGGGAAACCCTATGAAAACCCTAGATACTAAGTTTTAGCCCGATCGGTAAAATAGGTTAGGCTCTAGTTGGAGGTATAGACAGATAAGACCGACGGAAATTCAAAAACCACCTTTTCAGATTCGGGGGGTCATGAAACGTCAAGATTCAACAAATTCTCGATTTCTATTCTTTTTGACAATCACAATACTTTCTCTACCTGCAAGATAACGAGAAAGTAAAAAGTATATGTCAAGCAACAATAATTTAGAAGTATTTGTAACAAATCAATATGTTTCCCAGCTTGGGGTTGTTAGTAACGTTCCAAAATGTCATAATTATATCCCTAATATGGCAGTTGGCGACACCAAATGCCATACTACAAATCTTAGTATTGTCAGTAGGTCTGTGTAGTACTATTTATTTTCATCAAATAAATGTAGACTCAATGTTTTAAACCATGTTCAATTAGATTTCCTTTCAATTCTATCTTCCTCATCCTCAATTGTTTTAAGTACATGGATAACCAGGAGGTAAAGTAAGGCGTAAATCCCGGAAAAACAAGTGCTATCAAACATTATGATCTAAAAAAATGGACGTTATATACTTACGATACCAGCGCCGATTCCGCAGCAAGCAGCTACCGCCAGGATGTTGAATACGGCGCTGCCAACGATTGTCCCAACGCCGATGTCCCCCTCAGTGATGAACGTTCCAATCACATTCACGAACAACTCCGGCGCCGACGTCGCGGCCGCCATAAACGTCGCTCCCGCCACGTCATTCGACATGTTAAGTGCTGCAACAAAGTGTCGTTGGTAATTATTACGACGTCAACCTGCGAATCATTTAATGTCGGGAGTTTATCACTTGAAATGTATTATTACTCTTGTTAGGAGTTTGTTAAATAAAATAGAACGTATTCGTTACTGAACCCAATCCCCAGTCAACCTTTGATTTTCTCCTCGTACTTTCGAATGCGACTACCCTTTGTTTTATATGGATGACTGGGGAATGTTTGATAAGAAAAATAACAATATTTACTGGTTGGAGTGAAACATAATCTAAGGGAAATTTACTGACGATGTTTTGATGAAAATAGGAGGTTTCTCGATTTTTTTTTATAGGTAAATCGTGTTTTAAATGGATTTCTGGGGGAGTTAAGTATTTTTCATGGCAAATAGCAGTCAGTGTATACTCGTTTTGGAAGTAAAATTCGCTTAGGGATAGGTTAATAATGACTAACTTTTCTAAGTTGATCCTAATTTTTTTTATTTATATTGAGTATCTAGGGTATGTTAAGCAAGATAAATAGGTATGTATGTTCATGTTACAAAAAAACCCATTGAGAGTAGTTTACTAATGACTTGGTTTTTGATAATTTCGTTACAAACTATAATAAAATTATAATTTATGTGAGTAAATATGTACAACTGTTTAGTGTCATTTTTCAACTTACAGTGGCAACTAGGGGGAAGAGAGACACAGTGATAAATGACTTTTAGAAAAGAGGCACAAAGAAAAAGAGGTTGACATATCTTTCTTTAAATTATTGTCTATCATTAGTTTTTGATTTTACTTTATGGTTTTTGAATATATAACAAGGCGTTTTAAAATGTATTACACGAAATTATGTTTATCGTCTATTTCGGTAGTATTCAACTTCCACATCCTGTTTCCTTAATCTCATACAGCTGACGCCACTGTTAGTTTGTACTAGTAGAAATCAACTTCAATTTCCTTTTCCCTTAAATTAGCTAGCTGACGTCACTAGTATCTATTTTTGGGAGTATTCAACTTCCATTTCCCGTTCCTTCATCTTGGATAGCTGACGTCACTACTAGTAGCACTAAAAAGTAATGCAATGTACCAGCATGATGACGTGCATATGGGTGCTGTTAGCCTGACTCCCTCCACACCCCCCTCCCCTATCCCTGGTCTTTGTAGGGTGATGAGGAGTGACAGCTGACCTTGGCATATCCTCTCGACGGCGGGCACGAAGTACTTGTCACAGACGACCGCCAGGGCGACGAAGAGGTAGAGGGAAGTGAAGACGTGGAGCACCACGGCGCCATCTTGCCTCTGTCTTTCGCTGAACAGGTCACGGGGGAAATCGTCTATCGCTGGAGGTGTACAGTTCGCATCGAAGATTTGCTGGTCGTCCAACCCTGGGGTATCAACACCAAACAGGACTTTCGTATATAATTGACATTTACAAGGTCGAACCATGAGGTTTTTTGGTCGGTTAAAATCACCGGCCCCCCCCTTTAGTCCCAAATCCCAAGAATTGTCTAAAAATTATTTTTGCATCGTGTCCAACCACCCGTACGAATTACACGCATTAATTACTGATTACGATAATGTGTTAGGGATGAGAAATGTTGAATTTAGAGTAAGTTTACCCACATTTGCATGGCTGGATAGTGGATAACAATTTTGGAAAAAACAACAACCATAAGTTCACCCGACTGGGATGTGAACTCCAATCTCCCCTTCATTGACAGTGCAGTATATTGTGAGTGTGACGGCTTAAACCATTCGACCACCAAAAGTATGGTTAGTAATTTAAGTTTGTATGCCACTTTAATGCCTAGTTTGCTAGCATTTTGGTGTTTTATGAAATTTTTAATAATTACATTCTCGAATTTAAGAAAATACTTAAATTTATTAATTTTAAGAGTGATTTAATGTAAAAAATAATAGCTTGTAATATTTTTCTATAGGATTTCTCCAAGAGTTATCTCAAATACCCCCCCCCCCTCAACTCGGCCCTCTAATACCCCTAAATTACATTTATGGGTAGGTTTTTGTTATTTAAATTTGATTTTTTTCGAGGCATTTCACGTATATATTTCTATTTTCTCTCCATTTATTTGAGGAGTTTAACGTGCACTTTCTGAACTAACTGATTATAACAACACACGACTTTTGGATTAACTTAAATCTAGAACCAACACAACTCCCAGCCCCGAACCATTAAATCATCACCGTTAAAAGGTAAACCGACTTATCACCAACAACATTTTTTCCGGCCATGCCGGGAATTTAACCCAGGACCCGTAGTAGCCTGTATCTTTCCTAACTCAAGATTATATCAGCCAGGGTCATACGGATCATTTTTGGAGGAAGGTGTTTTAACTGCACCGGCTCGTGTTAAATTTTCTACAAACAAGAGATAAGTATTAAGAATTTTAGAAAAATTGGAGTTTCTTGAAGTGATTACTAAATATTTTTTTACATAATTGGTTTTGTGAGTGCTATTAATGTTATAAGAGTACAATAATATACTAGTATAGACATCTGACATTTTCAAAGAAGTAGGAATGTGGAACATCCAAAATACTCCCGCTAGGTAGAGTCTTAATTATAAGAAAACAATGATTTTTTTATGAACTTGGGTAATAATAAAATATAATAAGGGTTTTTCTGAAAAAAATAAATACTTTGTGAAGTGGAATGAAACGCATAGCGCATACTCACAAGTCATGTTCAGCTGCTGATATTAGGACACGTGTAGGTAGTCAACCACCATGTCCACTTCCTGTCATGACACGTGTGACATCAAGAGTAGTCCTCTGCGCACTCTTCTCGCGCACCTCTACTGCTTGACCTCTCATCCTGTTGGACAACAATACACTACAATCACTCTTTCTACCACCGTGACACGTGTAAGATCAGAATGTCATCTGCGCACTCTCCTCGCGCAGCTCTACTGCTTGACCGTTAATTCTGGTGGACAATAACACTGAAAACCTTTCTTCAGAATATATATTTTAACAATTTGAGATTAAAGGTACATCAACGCCTGTATATGAATTTTATGCTGATCTTGATACGCGGATGATCATGAACGCAATAAGTAAGTACCCCGTAAGTTAACCACTGTATACCCCTAAACTCACAAGAGATAAAATGATCGCACCCAAATAGTTATAATAGATCGTTTGAAAAGAATAATTACATAAATATTCCGACCCATGACAGAGCATTTTTACTTTTCTCAGAGTTTTCTTAGTCGATTTCTCGTTAAAAACTAATTTAAGACATTTTAAATTTCCTAGTCTTAGATTATCTTGCATAACCTTCTTCTTTACTGTCACTCTTCAGCATCCAGCAATAGTCAGCCATCATGTTGAAATTCCACCTCCCCGGTTATCTCAACTCCATTTCTTTAATGTCTTGCTAAAACCTCTTACCTTATGCCAGGCTAATATTTCCTAAATTTTCAGGAAAATAATCGATTTGAGAAAATAATAAAATATGTACCTACACATTCATACTGCATCCGATATTTTTTTAGTTTGCAAACATGTCATCAACTATATTTTTGTAGTTTTGATCCTTGTTGTCCCCTTGGACGTTCTCGAACACAGACCTGAAGATAATCCATTGCTCTTTTTCTATATCATTCATTGATACCTCAAAATATTTGTCCCTCATCAGTTTGCGAATTTAAGGTCCAACAAAAACACTTTGTTTTAACTTCTCATGACCGATGAGAATTCAATAAAATATATTTTAACAGGGACCATCCTAAGATAGCGTTCACAAATTGTTTCATTAAATCCAATTTGTTATGTAAGGGTGGAAGCAGGCCAGTTTTGGGGTCTACCAGTAGTTCGTGAATTATATTCTCTGATCCAGACAACAAAACACCCCTTTATGGCTGGATCTCTATATCCCAGATCCTACTACTCACCCGACTACACCACAATCATACATTATTATTATTAGCCCCGCGTCTTACTACCCGTTCGGGTTATACTCACTTACGCTAATGTGTAATGGTAGGGTGATTGTGAGATGAGATGGAGGACCTACAGTTTAACGTGGAATCCGAACCACGGTGGAGGCCTGGCATTCCCCACATTCACAAGATGTCTTGTCAGAGGTGAAGGAAGGGATTGGTTATCAGATAAATCTTTGCCAGGACCGGGGATCGAACCCCGGCCGCCAGAATAGAAGTCTGACACCTTACCCCTAGACCACCAGGTCACCCACAATCATACAAAAAAGGAATTTTTGTGTAGCCAGATTTCTGTCCAAGTAGTATGCCTATCACTTTAAAATCGTCACAGATAAACAAACCACGTTCTTCATACCTAATATTTGTCAACAACTTCTTTAAATACACGTATGTTTCCTTTAAATGCGCATAATGAGCTACTGGAACTAAGCCATATTTATTTACACTGTGGAGCAACACATCATTAAGACTCCAACATGCTGAGTCAATCAAAAGTCTCCACTGTGAAGGATAGTATATTATTTTAAAATAGTTCCTTAAGTAATTTATATTACTCCAAAAACCATAGAATCGTCCTCAGAAAAATAAGGTGTTAGTTTTCGCTCTATTTGTCTGTACCATGAGAAAAATATTCTATGTACTAGAAATTATTTTGACTTCAATCTAGTACCAAGAATTTCTGTAGATTACTATGGTAAATTTAAATCTCTTACCAGATCATTGAGCTCATGATGTTAAAATAGTTGAGGATTGGAATCAACTTTTCCAGGTGTTTGGACTTCAATTTCATCTCCACGAGTTTAAATTTCAGCATTATTTTTAAGACTGACAAGCACGCCAATTCCATATATATGACTCACTTGAGGACTAGACCTCCCATCACACTCACTTTTAAAAGCAAAACGAGAATGTTTATCCTAATTTTAGTGCATTTCAAACTCGAATGATCTAGGATTCCATCATAGCCATTCTGAAGAAAAACCGAAGTCCTTAATTTTATTTAAAATAATGTCATAAAATTACTTTATTCTAGAACATAATCAAAATTGTTTTAAATCAGCCAAATAGAATACATATTTCTTTGTATCGTCCAACCGAACAACAGAGCTTGCACTTCTTAGCTCACCAACCAGTCTCCATGGCATATGCAAAGAGAATGGAAAGGTAGCACCACTTGGAGGGTTTTGATTATGTCATTGCTTACGTCAACCAGTACATTCAAGCTATATTTCACTACGAAGAAAGAAAAACGGGGGCAGACTGGAGTCCCATCTACTGGGGGCGTGGCACCCCCCACCAATATTTGAAATACATTATCAAGAATTTAGCTCTGAGGGAGGGAATTTTAGAGCATCTGGACATAATTCTTTGTTAATTAATTATGAGTCTCAAGTACAAATTTTAGCAACAACAAAAAATCTGAAAAATAGCTGTAGCTGAATCCATTGGAAAGAAACATATTTTTCCAGAGTTTATTGAACAGAACAAAATGAAAGGAAAGTTGTTGAAAAGAGAATGGGAGGAAATCTTCATTTAATCGTTATTATCTGTTAGTTCGGATATTAATGATTCAAGGTTATTGATATAAAATTGCATTTAATCTCAAATACACAATTTGATACTATTTTATAAAAATTAGCAACAAAATAGTAAATATTACAGAGCGTTAAGGGGGCTGGAGGTACCCCTATCAACCATTTATGGGCGCCCCCATAAGGATATATCTTTCGGCATTCTGGCGCTACCTTATATTCACTTTACATTGATTTTACCAGCCTCGGTGGCGTAGTTGGCTAACGCGCTTGTCGTGTTGAGCTCGACTGCTGAGGACGGGGAGATCGAGGTTCGAATCTAGGTCCGGTGAACTGGGGGTGGTTTTTCCTAAATGGTTTTCCACTCTCTCTCTCCACGCAAATGTGGGTTCACTTCCTCTAATTCAACCTTCCCAATTCCTAATACATTAGAGTAATTAGTACTTAAAGAGCATAACCCGAACGGGTAGTAAGACGTGGTGCTAAATATTAATTAATTACATTGATTTAAATGGTGTTGGTAAAAGAATAGACATTTATGATATATTTTTAATAATAGCATTGGTTCCGAAATCCCAACTTGATTAACCGATGGTTTCTTCACAAGAATAAAATACCATGCTATTGCATCAAATATGGCGGAATTTGTTAGGCCAAATATAAATAAAAAATAAGTATTTACATAAAATACTTAAGTAAATGACATTAAAATCTATTATATTTAAAAATAAAACAGGGGGTACTAGAAATATCGCCATAGTAATTAAGTATCTTACCCTTGACTTAATTTGTATGCTTTAAAATTGTCTTACAACCCATCTTAATAAGGTTGTCCATGGGCGCAGATTAAAAAACTGATTTTAAAACACATCTTAAAACAATCGATAATTTGGATGAATAAAAAGATTAATAAATGGTACATACCTTCTCACTCCTTTTATCTAAATTTTTAGACATTTACGTTTAGGTCACTAGATATATACATTGTTAAAGAAACATAGGAAAATAGGAACATCGCATTTCATCAAAGAACATAAATGAAATAATATATCATTTTACAAAAACATATTGTAAGAAAAAAATAAATCAAACTCATAGCCCACCAAAGATCGCAACAGTTCAACAAGCTATGCCAAAAGGTTAAGTTTATCTTAGCTATTCTTTCACCATTAGTTAGGTACTAGCTTTACTTGCATTATTTATTTTTGTAACCACTATAATAGTTGGATAATATTTGGTTCTGGTGTTCGTTTATTTCTAGAGTTTTTTAGTTTCCTATACAAGATTGCGATTTAATCTCTCCCCAAGCAGTAATTTATTTTTTCTCTTACAGTAATTACGTAAATTTCAAGAGACCACCACAATTACTTGTTCCCTAATTTTTGAGTTTATAATTTATATAGTTTTCTGATTAGCTAGATTGAATTAATGTTGTATTTTTTTTAACTTATTCTTTCCCAGACCTACATTTAACAAAATATATTTGTCGATTCTTTGAAGGAACCTGTTAGCTTTATGTGTATATATTTAAAATAAAAATAAATGTTATTTTTAATACTCCTAAGACCTTGCAATGATAAGTAATTTATAATCTCAAGAGAGTTTCATAGATTATTATCAAACTTTTTAATACACGTTAGGTACTGTAAAGTACCCTCTAATTAATTATTTTGGAAACATTAGATATGCCATTTTGTTTGTAATGTTAAACAGTATCTAGATACAAATTTTAATAAAAATCATTGGAGCAAATGTTTAGAAAATGAACCTTTAATATTTTTGATATTAAGTAAACTACTTAAAATTTTAGGGTTGGACACAAAATTACAATAATCCCTCTGGGGAACCTTATGACCTTTGACCGATCGGTAAAATGATTTCGGCTCTAGACCAAATAACATAAACACAGATAAACGTGATTACGAAAACTACTTTTTTTTTGCGTCCAGAGGATTATAAAACGCCAACAGCTATAAAAATCTCGAGTTTGAGTTTTTTTAATGATCATAATAATTTCTTTCTCCTAGGGGTTTCAAAAAAAAAAGTAAAAAGGAGAAAATGCTAATTTTTATATTTTATACTGCATCTTACTACTCGTCTTACTACCCGTTTTGTTTGTACGCTTATGTATCAATCACGCTAGTAGTTTAAGGGATTATGGAGGCTATATTCAAAGGAAGTGTACCCTCATTTGCGTAAAGGGAAAGTGGAAAACCATTTTGGAAAAACCCGCCTCAGTACACCCGACCGAGATTAGAACCTCAATCTCCCCGTCATAGTGAGTCTAGTATACTGCGAGAATAGTACCTTAAACCATGCGACCACCAAAGTGGCTCATAGATGAAGTATATATTTTATTACTGATGTTTTTTTTATCGTATCAGGAGTACATATTTTTAATCATTAAACATGGTCCAGCTAAGCACAAAGTGCTTGTCAGCTGGTGCCTCACCATACATGTAATAGTGTAAATATATAATAAATTAATTTCATTCCTCTAAGTCTTTTCTTACAACTAACATAATTCTAATACTTAATATATTTACTTAAATCTATTACATTTTATATTTCATTTACTATTAGAAAACAAGTCTCGAGTCCATTTCATAAATTATTTGTCGTATTAGTTAGTCATTGTCATTATGTCTGTGAACTAATTAGCCATTTTTTATTTCTCTTTTAACGTTTGATATTTTATCTATTCCCAAAAGGGTATCTGGTATCATGTTAAAAAGTGTTGGTATTATTATTTTCATGTGTTTTCCGTATTTATTAATATATAAAGGTATTTTGTCCTGTCGTTTCCTGGTGTTGTGACTGTCAACCTGTCTTACTTGATATGTTTCTGAGTAGTTCTGGACTATTATTTTATAGTTATACGTGTTTTTTACTGTCAATGGTTTCCTCTCCTTATTAATGACTGTGGTACTATTGTTGTTTTCACTCATTACTTGAAGAACTTTAATTTAAATGTTTCTTAAATGATTTAGATATATATCACTTGTCTTTCTCCAGGAAGTAGTACCATAGACTAAATGCGATTCTATTAGCGCATGATACACTATTTTTGGAATATTAAATGTTATGTATTGTTTTAGTATACATACAGTAGCCCCATGGCTTCTTTGGTGCTGACTGACAACTCACAGATGACAGCCAACGGCTTTGAAAAGTTACCAGACCAAATTATGTACCCCTACGCCGAACAATATGATCTGAAAAAACATGTGTTTAGCAGCTGTCACATCTGAAGGTCAAAATTTAGGTATATGCCTAAATGTTGACTGTCAGAAATCAGCTGTGAGCTGTCAGTCAGCACCAAAGAAGCCATGGGGCTACTGTATATTAACAATTACTCATTATGTCTATGTGAATATTCCATTTCATATGAGAATCAATCATTAGCTCAAGATAGTTATGTGTCTCAATTTGCGTGAATGTTAAAAAATTACCTGGTTTTATATTATGTAAATAATCTAAGCAATTACCTTTAACATATAATTTATACTTTATAACATGTGGTAGTTTGATATGAATTGTTTGCGTGTATTTTTAATGTTGATTATTAATTTATTATCGTGAGTTCAGTTTTGTATCCTATTAAAGTCTTCCTGCAACATTTGTTTAACCCTATATACATTTTTGTTCACCGCATACAGCATTGTGCCGTCAGTATACATAAATATTCAGTAGCCCCATGGCTTCTTTGGTGCTGACTGACAGCTCACAGCTGACAGCTAAAACCTTTGAAAAGTTACGAGACCAAATTATGTCTCCCTACGCCGAACCATATGATGTGCAAAAACATGTATTTAGTAGCTGCCACGTTTGATGGTCAAAATGTCGGTATATAACTAAATGTGGACTGTCAGAAGTCAGCTGTGAGCTGTCAGTCAGCACCAAAGAAGTCATGGAGCTACTGTACCGCAGTTCTGTATACAGTTTGACATGGTTCTCTTATAGATTAAGTATAGTAATGGCCAAAGCATAGAGCCTTGTTTTACTCCGATATTTATACCCAATTCTTCACTTTACATATTATTTATTTTAACTATTATTTTCCTATTTGTTAAATAATATGTTAACCATTGATAAATGTTACCTCTGATACCAATTTTATAAAGTGATTTTAGTAAAATATCTTTATCTAATCAAGTAACGGCTACTGTCTTGTAACACCCTCTCTGTGTCCTCATACTACCCGACCAGTGAAAGTAATAAAGGGGAGAGGATGAACTTAACATACAAGATAAATGGATATTATAAAAATATGTAAATTAAACAATGAACAGTTTATTCAATTGAAAGACAAGAGCGCAGTTAACAGTACATGGTCTCATTATATCATAATGAGTTCTGTTGGAAATTATACTCGAAGTAAACAACTTTAAATAATTAAAGTTGCGCAAGTGAACACGAGAAAAGGACACATGAAATCCATCATCAAACTGATGGTTCAGTCTATAAGAGA
>CABFOW010003449.1:60494-74089 GCA_902141385.1 Timema californicum
CACCCGACCGAGATTCGAACCTCGATCTCCCCGTCCTCAGCAGTCGAGCTCAACACGACAAGCGCGTTAGCCAACTACACCACCGAGGCGGGTAAATCAACGTACAAAAGTCAAATGACTCATAAGTTAGCTAAAATGAATATCACAACAGGAATATGGCTGTATTGGCTAACGAACCGAATTTTTTTCACAATTCTATCTTAAGCTAAACTATTTAAATAGGGCTTATTTTTATAGATATGCAACTGGTGTAATTTAGGCAACCAATCTCTTATATCGCACCATGGGTTGCTAAAATCACACTTCCACTTAAAATATATAGGTTTGAAAAATAAATATAAATATTTTACTTTTATTGGTTTACTAAAATGTATTCCATGAAAAATACACTACAACAAATTATTCATCATATCATAAATGAAAAGTCTATTAAAAATTTTAAAACAAAATATATTCATAACGAATGAATTTAGTTTTATTAAAGAAAATCTAAAAGCTGATTGATTACTCCCGATGCATAAAGGTTAAATCAGTTTTACCTACTGTAACATTTTATAAAACATTTACAAAGTAACCTTTTATTAATAAAACAACACAATGTTGGACCAGTAAAACTTATAGGTTTAGTATGCTAATCTAGAAAATATTTATGTAGATACAAAACAAAATTGATCCAATTATAAAAATATACAAAATAACAATCTGTAGGTTTAAAAAAGTAGGACACTAGTTTTTAGACTTGAAATTCTGTATGACAGTCACATTTAAACCTTTTTGAGTGTATTCGAAACTCCAGTACATGTTTCATGAGCCCATATTTTGCATAATATATATTACACCATATACTCCACTATGCCTTCTTCCCATATGAAACAATACCAATCTTCAGCAACAAATTAAATCACAGCATTTTCGGGATATTTTAATATCTCTTTAGCTGATGCGGAGGGATTGTTATTATTTTCAGGGTGTTTTTGAGCTCTTCTTTGACTTTGTGATGAATTTCCAAGTTTATCAGCAACGTTTATTTTCAGTTTATTGGATATTTGAAAAGATTTTCTCTCCTTAATTTGCTGGAGCTTATTATAATATGGTCTCGAAATCAAAAGCTCAAATCTTTTAGCACCTTTTATCTATCTGTTCCCTTGTTTGGCTGTTGGGCCTGTCAAAGGGTTTATGCCATGGATTGTGACACGAAGAATTTTGGAAAGCCTAGCACTTAGTGATCTTGTAGCTGCATTCTTCTCTGGGACAATCGTGAGTTCCTCTTCTTGTAAATCTTTCTCATAATCAGGAGGAAGCGTTATGAGAGTTTCTTGAAGTTAATTTAAGTAATTGGTTGGTGAGTTGATGTTAGCTGGAACAAAGTCAGTGTCTGAAAATAAATTTCTGTCCACAGGCCAGATTCCAGTGGCTTTGAAACCACTCATTGCATTAATCACGATGGCTGCTCTGCTGTATGCCTAGTAAAGCAAAGCAGAAACTTGTAACCGAGTGATGGGCGGCTCGCGAGTTCGCAGCCACTTGGAAAGGGCTCTGTCGTAATATGTTTGAAAGGGCTTGAATATTGCCGCATCGAGAGGCTGCAGACGATGTGTTGTGTGGCCAGGGAGGTGGATAAGTAAAACTTTATTTAATTTTGCAAGTTGAATAGCCTGGACATTCTTTGAGTGTGTAGTGTGTCCATCAAGAACCAGCAAAACTTTCTTCTCTACAGAAGGCGTGACGTAATTAATAGAATGCTTCAACCATTTTATGAAAATACTCCGTGTTAGTATAGCCTGTCTCTGAAATTTCCACAAAACTTACTGGTGGTGCACCAAATTTTAATGATGGGTGCATTTTTAGCCTCTTAAATATAATCATCAAAGGCACGAAGTTTTCACTTGCACTTGTGCAACAGACGATTCTGGTATTCACCCTTCTATCACCACTGGAAACAGCACCCACTTTATGTTTTACTTTCTGTACTACTACCTTAGGCGATTTCTTTTGTAAAGAAGAGAAGCCAGATTAATCAACATTAAAAATGTTGCAAGGCATTCAGTCCATTTTCTTCGACAATATTTGTCAACACATCAAAAAATTGGAATACGTTTTCTTTGTTAAAAACCTTAGCCCTAGCAATAGACACATTTTTAGGTTGTCTTAAACTGAGAGTAGGATTCAGCGTCATAAAGGTATAATACCATTATTTTTTCCTGCGATCGTCTTTTAGTTGTTGAAAGGATTGGGTGGATGACAGTTAGCAATAAGTACTTGAAAAGCTAGTTTCCTAATCTCATTTATTTTAAGGCCAAACATGCTCTCTTCAAACTTTAAAATTACATCTACGAGCTCCTTTTCAGTTTCTGAAGGAAACGCTGTTTGTATACCTTTCACAACCTTGCTGCTACTACGATTACTCTTCCCCCCCCCCCTTGTCCTTCCCGATTAACTTTTCCATGAAAATGTCTCAAATTAGTCTTTTTTGATATCTCATATTTCCTGCCACATTAATTTAGTTTAATATTCCCTTCTTTAAATTCCATCAGAGCACGGGACATATCTTCTGTACTCTACTTTCCATACACCCTTTTAGCCATTGCAAGAAGATTCTATAACAAAATAAAATAAAACCCTGTTCAAGTTGAATAAGCCGCACCGGTACTATTTAAGCAACATAGTAGTGGTTCGATTTCAGAAACCACGCCATTTTATGAAATATTACCTCCCCAAACTACATGCTTGGACTAAACAAATATTTAACTGCATTAAATGCTTCTTAAAAGTATGCCTAGCAATATTAATAAAGGCAGTTGATACATTATTGCATCAATTGATGCCTGGGTCCTTAGGAAAATTATTAAAATATTACATCAAATGAACGTATTTTCTTTAAACATTTACAAAGCACAAACGAAAACATGGAAAGTCTCCAAACTACTAAAGAATCATGGGAGTGGTGCGTAGTTCAATCTCGATCCACTAGGTAGAGCACGAGTGCATTCGGTCCATTTCTAAAAGCAGCGGTGAGATCTAAGAGCGGGTGCGGTATTGGCAACCTTACCCTACATACACCTAGGGGTGGATTTACGACGCTGTCGACACCTTTTTCTACCTTAGTTCTTGACCTTCTAAATCCCCGTTCACCCCCTATTAACCCTCATACACCTACGGGTGGATTTACGACGCTGCCGCCCACTTTTCCTACCTTAATTCCTGACCTTCTAAATCCCCGTTCACCCCCTATTAACCGTAATACACCTACGGGTGGATTTACGACGCTGTCGCTACCTTTTCCTACCTTAATTCATGACTTTCTAAATCCCCGTTCAACCCCTACCAACCCTCATACACCGACACATATATACTATCTACACAAGTGCTTATTTGTGGGATGACAGATAAAAAAGTGCTTACATTATTTTATTATCTATTATAGTGGGGGTTTAAAAAGTAGTAATAATCTTAGCGAGTACTTAAAAAATTGAAATAAATACTCTTACACTATCACAACACACAAATTCAAATATTGTATGGTTAAAGAATCTAAAGTCTGCATTAGTAGACTGTAGAACATGCTACTACAGATAACATATTAGCATGTACATAATAAGAAAACATAATATCTTTCGCCTTGATTTATGCTGAGCGAACTTGTCGATGATGCCAGACAAATCCCTTTTATCCAATAAGGGACCTTCAATTAAGACGATTTTAAGTGAGTTAATACGATACTTTGTCATGTTGCTACACAGATACAGCAAACCACAAAAATCACACACACCATACAGCCATACAATTATTTTAACTGGCAGAAAAATATATGTACTTTTTTTTCCCTCATTCAAAATTTGCCGCCCCTAAAATCTGCCGCCGTAGGCACGTGACTACTAGGCCCACGCGTAAATCCACCCCTGCACACACCAGATCGTCAGCCTTAATCACTGCTCTCCTTGAGCCAGGTTGAGTTCATCAACACTGGGGACCGCTAGTGTCAATGCTCAGTGATAAAAGCACTTCCAAAACGTGCAATTGTTAAACGACTCACTCTTAATATGTTTATCATAAAGGTAGGTAATCGTAATGTTCACTCTTTGTGAGGTAGGATTATTGAAAGAGGGGTTTGGTCGCTTACCTGAACCTAACCTTGTGGAAGTGGGTCGAATGATTAAAGATGGGTATTTATATCCCCTCTCTAGAGAAAACATGTTTGAAATAAGCGTGTTTAATGCCCCTTGATGGCGGTACATAGCGATACCCATGTTGAAGAACTCAATCTCTCTCAATGAACGTAACCGTTTTAACCTGGGGGCTGAGGGTCAGATGTATCCTAGTCTGTAACCTTGGTACAATTCTTAGATTAATTACGGGTGATGGGGAGATAGGGATCCGATGTAGTGAGGGTGATTTTTCCTCGATGGTTCTATCAAGCTTTCTACAAGCAAATGAAGGTATATTTCATCTTAATTATACCTGACTCATACCTATATTATTAGTGTAAGTATATGGATGGATTATCAATGGGCACGCGGACTAAATGTCTGACGCTTCCGGCCTGGTTGGCCAGTGATGGGGTGAAGTTGGGGTTAAAATATCAATTGGGATTACTTAGGGTGTTTTTTGATCAGAGAATTACCCCCTTCCCTCTCCAGTGGCCACATGGCCTAAGTAACTACTCTCGCAGTAGATTAGACTGTCCATGATGGGGAGATCAAGGTTCAAATCTCGGTCGGGTGTACTGAGGGTGGTTTTTCTTAAATGGGTTTCCAGTCTCCTTCCACGCAAATGTGGGTGCACTGACTATAAATACAGCCTTCCTTATCCCTAAAACCATTAGCGTAGCTAGTACATAAGCGCATAACCCAACCGGGTAGTAAGACGTGGTGCTAATAATCTTATCAATTATACCTTCATTTTCCATAATATAGCACAATTAAAGCTAGCCGATAGGGGTAGTATGTTGCGAATAAAAAAATATTTTTTTTAGGTAGAGTCCAAGTCCAGGATAAGTATTAACTTATCTTTAAAGTAACGTAACGTAATATTCACCTAATGTTCACGTAACATTGGGTGACCTGGTGGTCTAGGGGTAAGGTGTCAAACTTCTGTGCTGGTGACCGGGGTTAAATCCTCGGTCCCGGCACAGATTTATCTGATTACCAAACCCTTCCTTCACCTCTGACAAGACATCTTGGGAATAGTGAGGAATGCCAGGTCTCCACCGTGGTTCGGATTCCTCGCTAAACTGTAGGTCCTCCATTTCATCTCACAATCACCCTACCATTACACATTAACGTAAGTGCGTATAAGCCGAACGGGTAGTAAGACGCGGTGCTAGTAATAATAATAATTATAATTCACGTGACATAGATAAACATATTGTTTGATCAGGATTCACGTGACGTTAAGTTAACGTTAAAACGCTAATAAAAGCGGGTAATGGAATTTTGAATGTCTTAGAACAAAATGGCACATTAAAATACAACTCCCTCAGGTCTGATTAAGCTTCAAACACTTGCAATGAAAAAAAAAATTGATTTGATACTCGCGGGACTTTAACTAAACTAATGAAGGAACCTGCACACCATAAACAAACAATTACGGGCACCAAATATCCGAGTTGATGTTGCTCGCGACATGATTGGCTAGCATGAACACGTGGCACATTAATTGTGAACGTTCTCTCCTTGGCAAAGGTTTTTGAACGTAAATACAGCACATAGAAATCCTAAATTTAACCCACCACATTTAACCCCCACTTCCCCCATATTTATTAAATTTTGTAGATTAAAATACTTAAAAATTAATTTTAAAGATTTTCTAAAGTAGATACAACACACATTACTCCTAAATTTAACTCACTGCATTTACAATCACCCCCATATTTATTAAATTTTGTAAATTAAAATACTTACAAATTAATTTTAAAGATTTTTGAATGTAAATACAACACATATAACTAACACAGTACATAACGTCAATTTAACGTCCCTTCTACGTTACATTTTGTGTATCATGATGTATTCTATTTAGATACACGAGGATAACATTTAAGTTACATCATTCTTCATTTAAGTTACCTGTAGGTTAAGTTTATCTCAATGCTGGCATTAATACGGCCTCCCCTAAGCTCGTTATTAATTTTGTTATGAAGGGTTTGTAATTAATTTCACACCCTATTTCAGGTAATATTGGTGAATGTGTTTATTAAATGCCAGTAAATTTAATTACTAAAGAAATGTGACGAAACTAATACATTTATTATGTTCTCAAGTATATGTTGATTAAAGGCGATAAAAAATAATTAACAGATAATTTCAAAGGCATTTTGATAAAGTAGATAAGAACTAAGAAACTATTAATTTTCACTCATAAATATTAGTTGTTTTATTATATTTCTCTATCTACTCGCGAAATTTTATCTTTTGTTCATTGCTACACGTCTTACTACTAATTTTGGTTACCCAAAGCTTACATTATCAGCAGACCATAGGATGATGATGACTAATTTTCTTTGGAGAACAAACTATAATTATCTTAGAGAAGGTATTAATTACTATAACCAATAATGACAAATATATATTCACCAGTCCAGTTGTCTATTATATGTTTCATGTATTAAATTGTATCAATTGATAGTAAAAATATTTAATAAAGCTTCCATTATTACGATCCAACCAATATTGTAAATAAGGAGATGTGTTAACTTTTCCATAATATAAATTGATTGATTCAATTAATTTCAGACATACTTTATAAATTTAATAATATTTTTCAAAATTTGGTGATTAATTTGTGAAATAATTTTTGGTGTTTTTATTACAATTGCTTCTTATATCCAAGAGCGTATAAAGGGTAGTATAGCTGAGGGAGGGTGTTCAGACCCCCCTGGAATCTGTACGAACAAACACTTTTGTTGGCTAAAGAAACAGTAACATTTTGTATCGGACCCCTCCCTCCACACCCTAGAGAAATAAGCTTACTACGCCCTTGCTTAGTAGATTTAAATAATTTTAGAAATTGAACTTTTTTTACTATCTAAAATATCTTTTATGTTGGTTTAAATAAAAATGTTGCTCTAAATTTCAGAATTTATAATATATATTGTTTATAAATTATTATTTGTTTTGCGTGATAAGCATAGATACTTATGGGTTTGACTTAAGTACAGCTATTGGGTGGGAGGGGGGGGGACTAGGATTGTTTGGCAAAAAGAAGTGAAAATTATAATTTTCTATTTAACACATGTAAATATTTTTAAAGTCTGTATTCTATTTAAATACAACAAAACTAGAACCTAGATTTTTTGTGTAGTATCAAACTACAAAATATATAGCAAAAACAGTCCAAACATACATTAAATATATATTAGTGTAAAAATATATAACAGAAAATAAACGTTCTTTTTCCATGTTAGTAATAACTATATTTATTATTGGAACGATATTTAATTTTATAACTGAACATTTATAAGGTAAGTAATAGAAAAACACATATATTGCATACAGTAGAATTTCTTTTCTATCATGTTGTATTGTTGCAAAATTAAGCTGCATTAGACCACTTAAATTTCAGCATTAGTTAAATACTTCAAATTAATGGCATTTTATAACTGATTTTAGAAATCATACAAACACAAATAAATTTCAATGAAACCACCATTGTTACTAGCTCTTTAAATTAAAATGTCATCATTCCAGATTTTAAAAATTCAGTCTCATATAATTATTTTTTCTGTTATAGGTTAAATGTTTGATTTCAATATACCAGCTGGTATTAATACACATATACACATGGTTGGCCTATCTTGCTTTTCAAAATACCATTCTACGCGTATTATTATGAAAAAACTTCAAATTATATTTCCTTGATCAATTTTGGGTTCCATTTTTGTCATTTATTCTTTGCCTTGCAACTTTGTTCATTTTCCTGACCAAAGAACAATGGTAAATGAGCTAATTATATCGAAACATTGTTTTTACAACTATTTGACTTATGTTTACAAACTGATACGGTGCACGAGAAACGTGTTGAGGCCACTATCTATCTGGCAACATTCTTTCTCCTCCACAGCGTGAGAAACGTGTTGAGGCCACTATCTATCTGGCAACATTCTTTCTCCTCCACAGCGTGAGAAACGTGTTGAGGCCACTACACTATCTGGCAACACTCTCTCTTCTCCACATCACGAGAAACGTCAGAGACAAATTAACGTTATGGCAACTGTAATCCTCTCTAGACAAGCCAGCATACTTGACTGGACTTTTCACACGGCCCTCCCTCTACTTGATACATTATTTTATGAAAATACAGGTTGCCTGAAAATGACTAACACATAATTTTAAAGTATTTATCCAATAAAGAAATAAACATAATAGCACGATAAAAAAACAAACAAATATGCAGTTTTATGTAATATTTCGAAAATATACAAAAATATGTAAAACTAAAACTGAAAATAAAAGAGATCCAAACAAATTAATTTGCAGACTTTTCACATTTCTAGCTTGTAGGATTAAAATTTTTAGTTACATAAATTCTGGTCTTTAATAATTAATGGCTAGTAATAATTAGCCTTCAAGCGACTGTTCATAGAAATAGACGTCACCTATACCCTTTCTACGGTAGAAGTGAAGGTAAGCGACGGTTATCAAAAGTAACCAGATATTTCATCATATATCCATTCGCCAAGCCATATGATCTTCAAGACCATATATTGATTTGTTGTCACTTTTGGAAGTTCACAGCAAGCCAATTTTTAATATGTTTTTCTTTTAATCACTTTTACATCTTCTGATAGTTGTCAGTTCCTATGGTGAATGGACTATAGTTCCTTTGACAAATGTAGCTTTAAACATCCCACAACATTTACTGTAACTCGCGGAAGCACTAAATCTATCAAAGGGTATAGGGCCACAAAATATTTTGTTGTTATTATTATTAGCACCGCGTCTTACTACCCGTTCGGGTTATACGCACTTTCGCTAATGTGTAATGGTAGGGTGATTGTGAGATGAAATGAAGGACCTACAGTTTAACGTGGAATACGAACCACGGTGGAGGCCTGGCATTCCTCACATTCACAAGATGTCTTGTCAGAGGTGAAGGAAGGGTTTGGAAAACAGATAAATCTGTGCCAGGACCGAGGATTGAACCCCGGACGCTAGCACAGAAGTCTGACACCTTACCCCTAGACCACCAGGTCACCTAAAAATATTTTGTTAAAAGGTAAAAGTCTAGGTGACGTTGTGGAGGAATTGTCTCTTAACTTTATAGAGTGCCCCATTCTTAAAATGCAATAGTACATTTTTTATGGAGGGCGAAGTTACTAGATGTGCCCACTGTTATTTTCATTAGGTCCATTTTTCAAATGCAATTTTAACTGTGACCTACTTTTAATAAATATTAGTGTTAAAAACATTACAATGTTTCTTTCACTATAATAACTCGAGATGGTAGCGTAATAAAATATTATTTATATTGAAAACAATTAGATAGTTATTTGTTCCGTTAGATCATGAACATCCATATTATTTATGAAGTTTGATAAATTAAAATAGGCTCGTAATATATTAAAACAGTAATGTAATGTTACATTGAAAACTAAACAACAAAAAAATCAACATAACTTTTGATAAAAAGTAAATATTATTCATTTTAATAGTAATGCCATCTTGACAAGATGTTTTAAATCATGTGAGACGTTACTTTTTCCAAGATGGGGATTGAATCCTGGTAAGGTGCTCTAAAGATGGTTTTCTCAAGTCAGTTTGCGCACATTCCCATCTATATATGTGAGTGCATGTACACGTTCTTAAAAATCACCTAGCTCATATGATATTTTACTAGATTTATTATAATACAATAAGTATTGTATAACTTAAGTATTATACGTTCATTACTATTTCACGTTATTCGCTTCTCAGTGAATCAGTTTTTTTTTCCTTTTTCCATTTTAAAACTGTGGATAGTTTGATTAATTAACACTGCACACTATTTTAAATTATATTAATAGCACAGAAAATTAATTATAAATAAAACTATTCTAAATACTAAAAGAAAGATTCTAAAACAATTATGATAAAACAATATATAATAATGATGACCAAACAAAAACACACACACACACACTTAGGCCTAAACTAAATAATTACTGGTGACCTGGTGGTCTAAGGGCAAGGTGTCAGACTTCTATGCTGGCGGCCGGGGTTCAATCCTCGGTCCCGGCATAGATTTATCCGATTACCAAACCCTTCCTTCACCTCTGACAAGACATCTTGTGAATGTGTGGAATGCCAGGCCTCCACCGTTGTTCGGATTCCACGTTAAACTGTAGGTCCTCCATTTCATCTCACAATCACCCTACCATTACACATTAGCGTAAGTGCGTANACAATCACCCTACCATTACACATTAGCGTAAGTGCGTATAACCCGAACGGGTAGTAAGACGCGGTGCTAATAATAATAATAAATACTTACTGAACAGCCCGGGAAGGGTGTTCTGGTCAGGTAGGTTTCTGTGTGTTTGGTCTTTCCAAGAGAGCATTATTTTGTTGACATTCTGAGACTGCTATTAAGTAAGCAGATTCAATAATGCCAAACTCAGCTGGGCTATATATTTACACGTGGTGTTAAACAGTACTATGATCTTCGAGACTAGGCAGAGCTGAATTCTAGTTACATTTCCCTTTGACTTAAAAACTCTCCCACAAATAAATTAAGGGTAATTTTGGCCCACCTTAGTACGTTTCAGAAATAAGGTTGAACCTTTTTTTTTTAATTTCTTTAACATAATACATCTATGTCAAATTAAAAGAAAAAAAATTTCTAACAAGTCAACCTTTTCATGTTTTGCTTTAAATATTTCAAAAGTAATGAACATTTTTCAATTTTTTTCTAAACTCGTGTAAAAATTACCCATATCAAACTTTGTAGGCATTTTTTAATACTATTACTACAACCACAATACTATTATAGTATTTACCTCAAAATTGTAACTATATTAAATTAGTTACGTTGTTTAGTAACTTCATGAAATAAGTTGAATATAAATTAATAAAATAACGTGTTTTTTTAAAAATTTGTTTAATTAGTTTGTATCGCTTTCACTAGACGCATTAGTTGTTTATAATAAATCACATTTATTTAATAAAAAATATTATAATTTTAGCTATAAAATGGCAAACTCGCAGTGCAAAAAGAATTACCAAGCTAACAGGGAAACCAATGAGTTAGAAAGAGACGATAAATATTTATAAGTACCTGTACTGGTACTAAAATGTAAGAGATGGATTTTCTGTAGGTGATAAGATCGATAATTAAGTACATTTTTATAAAATAAGAATGGTGTGAAATATATTTAAGCACCTGCACTGCCGACGCCATACAATGGCTGGTGTCACCACATATAAGACCGAATTAGAAATAGTGGATTTATCAAAATTAGACTTTGGTATGGAAGACAGAAAAAAAGAAATAAAAAAAAGTACTCAACCATCACGTGCTCACTCTGTGAACCTAAAGTTTGGAGTCCAGCCAGTCAATATTCACTTCATTCGGAAAGAACAAAGACCGATGTCTGAATATTAATGAAGACATGTCGTGCATCCTACGGATGTCGGATGCACACCACGTCAATAGTGATGTGTCTCGGTTAACTTCCCTGATTATCAGAATGCTGAGGCTAATTTGCTTTAAGTAGACTTCTTAAAACATATTGCCACATATTCAACTCAAACACGTGACACCCTCTGATGGTTCGTATGTTATTCTTTTACATGTTACTATCTAAGTGTGCTATCAGTACTTACAATTTTCTCTTTTCACCCAATTGTTATTGTTATTTTGTTTCCTCTTTTAAGTTGCATTGCGCGTTTCACTCTCCCTCTTAATGAGTTCCGATGGAATGAACCCTAGGTCGGGGGATTGGGTGGTAACGATAGATTTTTTTTCAAGATGCAACTATTTAACTCTTTGTCCAATGGCAGCAGTGTAAAGTGTGAATTGTGTTGTTCTTTTCAATGTAAAAGCCATATTTTATTCGTCCCTTTTATATTTCCATCAACCTTACCTGTACCTTACTCAAATTTTTTTTAAATCCCAAAACCCATGATGAATTTCGAAGCTCTTCCTGGTTGCTGGGAAATTTAGAGTTGAGAAAAATCAGCATCCTTACTAGTGAATCCAACCTAGCATGCATAACATAAGACTATCGATGGAGGTAAGGGATAAATTGTGCTGATTTGACCAGTTTTGAGTAGCACAGCATCGTACTATCTGTTCAGGCTATACGTATACGTACTAATAATGCTAATGAGTTAGGGATGAAGAAGATTTGATTTAGAGGAAGTGTATCCACATTTGAGTGGAGGGAAACAGGAAAAAATATTTTTGAAAACTTCTCTCATTACACACTTCCGGTATTCGATCCCTTTATATACCTGATATGCGCACTCTAGTTTAACACGAGAGAAACGTCTTATACCATATGGCCACTGAAGCAAGAGAGATGACCATTTATTTCACGTTAAATACTATTAGCAAAAACACACCTATATTTTATATAAACAACTTGTAGAGAGCATTAAAATTAAATGGTTCAGAGCTCCGCACCAACTTTCTAGATCTATTGTTTAGAAATGGAGATATTTACTCAAAACTCGTAATATAATATACACTAGCAAACCCAAGAACAAATTGCGATGGACATACGTCAAACTTTTTTCATTCATGGTTTAAAATTTCGTAATTTTATTTTTAAAGAATTAAAGTCTTCATTTGTATATTTGGACCAATAAAAATTATCGATATTGGGTCCTCAAGGGCCAACATTTTGTATTAAAATTTTGACTTCCGGTTAAAATTGTCGTTATTTTACTAGGGTGTGCACATTTTATGGCTATCGCATTGCTAATAAAATTTATCTTTTATACATTTTTACCAATAAAATAGATAATTATTGACTATTGTGTCTAAAATGAGAGAGATAGAATTATTATTATAACAGTTTTTAAGAAAATTGAATTTTTCTCTTTTCATCCTCCAGTAAACTGCTATTAATATCAGGGTTAGACAGACACACAGACAAACGGCGTTGCAAAAACAACTTTTTAAGGTTCAACGGGTCATGAAACGTCGACATCCATCAACATCTCGGGCTAGATTTTTTTTGACGGTCGTAATACTTTTCCTTAAAGTGTTGGAGAAGCAAAAAGGAAACTATATATGTGCAGAGCTTGAAAACTTTTGGTTTTATAAAAATATATTTCAAGCAAAATCTATTTATTATAAATAGATATACATTCATGCAATCATAAGTATTTCATATCTAAATACTTACGGGGATAAAATTAAGATTATAATTTACGCATCAGACCGGAACCCTTAAAGTCATTTTGATGAAAAGTTTAGTATAGTCATTTTATTTGTAATATTTTTCAAATTTTAGAAATGAATTCTAATCAAAATTGTTAAAGCAGATTTTGACAAAATCGATTTTTTTCTCTTTCCGTCTTTAAGGAAACTACTCTTAAGAGGCCGGTCAACACTTGTTTACATGGTAAAACTAAATAAAAGATTGTGACAAAACTGTTCTATGGATTTGAAAT